>CBVK0100099232.1:0-22801 GCA_900067695.1 Picea abies
CGACAACTTGTCCACGATGCTCATTATTTATGTTTTTCATATGTTGTATAATATTGATGATCACTTGGAGAAGGATTAAAAATGGTTTAATTGACTTAAAATTGTTTAAGCACAGTAACAATTGATTCACCCCCCCTCTTAGTTGTCTTAGTAATTTCAACACCTTAGGTTAGTTCTTCAAATGCTGAGAGAGTACAAGCTTTATGCGAAGTTTAGTAAGTGTGAATTTTTCCAAAAACCAGTCCATTACTTAGGCCATGTAATCAATGAGGAAGGAGTGGTTGTTTATCTTGACAAGATTAAATCCACTAACGATTGGCATATGAAAAAATATGTAGTCGATATCAGATCCTTTATGGGCCTAGAAGGATACTATATAAGGTTCATAAAGGGGTTTTCCAATATTGGTTATCTAATCACCTCCCTTCAGAAAAAGGGACTTAAATTCATTTGGACAACAGAGTGTGAAGAGAGTTTTCAACAGATGAAACACATTTTAACCAATGCACATGTGTTGAAAATTGCAAACCCAAAAAATGACTTGTGTGTATATATTCCTACAAGGAAGTGCTCAGAGGAGTCCTCATGCAAGAAGGGAAAGTGATTTGGTATGAATCCATGAAATTAAAATAACATGAATAAAATTATGTGACACACTATTTGGAATTGGTTATCATAGTACATGCTTAAAAAATGTGGAGACATTACCGCCTAGGAAAAAAATGTGTACTTATGATATACCATAGTAGGATGAGATATTTGTTTGAACATCCCAAACTCAATGCTAGGAAATCTAGGTGGTTGGCTCTCCTTAGTGAATTTTATTTTTAAATCAAACACATTGAGAGGAAAGAAAATAGGGTGGATGACACCCTCAATAGAATCATGAAAGTGATTCACATGGAATCTATAAGCACCTTTGAATCAGACATCAAGGAAAGGGTTAAAAGTGCACAAGAAAGATATGAGTTTTTCAAAAATGTAAAGGAATATCTAGAGAAAGAGCCCATATGGCTGAAGTATAAAGGCTATCAACTATTGGATGATGGCCTTCTAACCTACAAATGTCAGTTGTATATCCCAAATTGTGATGAACTAAAGAGGTTCATAATGGATGAACTACATAAAATTGTTGCACAACTGAGAGGGGGAGGGGTGAATCAGTTGTTTCCGTGCTTAAACAATTATGGTTCTTTTAAACTCTTTGTAGAGACACTGAATGATAATCACAATAATGCAAGAAAATAAACAATGGCACATTCAGCATCAGTCACATATATGAGAAACACAGAGACAGATATTTTCTGAGGAAACCCATGCAGGGTAAAAACCTCTTTTTCTTTATATGATAATTAATAGTTACATTCTTTACATTATCATACATATGAGAACCAACTCATAATGAGGCTACAACCTCTGTTTTGCAAGATGCAACTTGCTAAGAGCACCAACTAGAAGGAAGCACCAACTCCCTAGTTTCTCTAGCACCAACTAGAAGGAAGCACCAACTCCCTGGTTTCTCTAGCACCAACTAGAAGGAAGCACCAACTCCCTATGTTCAAGCACCCACTTGAACCTCTGAGGACAACAGTCCTCCCTAGCACCACCCAACCACCCTGAAATATAAATCTTTTCTTCTGAAACTTATTACAGTGATATAATGTTCAACAATGGCTTACCCGACTTATCACTGTTCTGCTGCATCTCATTGCTCTTTCTACCTCAATGCCTTCCTGCACACATGACTTGCGCTATTTGTTCTTTTTCTTTTTATGCTCTGTGCACCATGTCTATTCACTACACAAATCCTCTTCTGTGCAATTCAGCTACTGCACTCTCCTCCTTCTTCATACAAGAATCATCTTCAACAACAACAACCACAGCAAACTCTAACAACAACAGCTCACCATCTCTTCTCTGTACCGTGTATTTATAGCTTCTATGCACCTTGTGCATGCATTGTTTGCAATGCCTCTGCATGCTAACTCTGTGTCGTTATCCTCCACCTCTCGAGTGCTCTATCTGATCATCATCGTGACTCTTCAGCTTCTATGGTGGTTCACCCCACGTGTCCAGTATTACTGGGTGTTATGCTGAGATTCCTCAGCTTCTCTGGTAGTTGAGACTCTTTGTCTTCTCTGTAACAGTCGAGCTCACCTTCTTTGTTTCAGTTACAGCCTCAATCCCATCCAGCTGTCAATCATCTTCACGAGTCATCTTCATTCCACTGGCAGATTCCATGTGACTCTTCTGCTCCTCTGGAAATCACACCGAAGTCTCTTCGCATCCTCTGGTAGAAACCATCAATGGTTACTGCCAGTTTCACTGTGTCATGCAACAGTAGCCCTCCGATCTTGTTTAAATTCACCTGCACCATTGGATTAACTCTGAAGAGTATTGTCGTTATTTACCCATTTCGCACTTTCTCTACGAACTTATGATCTTCATCGACCCTGATCGACGGTTCATGCTCTTGATGAATCAACGATCCTGATCTCATTGTGATCTCGCATCTCATTGTTCCTTCGATGGACATTCTCATCACTCCCAGTCGCGATAGGTGAAGCTCCGAGATGGAGCTCATATCAACGATCCATGTTCTTGGTAATCCGATAGTTATAATCTTCTTGCAATCTCGCATCTCGCGATTCCTGTGATGGAGGTTCTCATCACTCCAAGTCGCGATAGGCGAGGCTCCAAGATGGAGCTCAAATCAACGGTCCACGTTCTTGGTGATCCGACGGTCCTCGATTAAATCATGATCTCGCGTCTTGGCTATTCCTTTGACTTTCTAGTCAGTGAGATGACGATCTTTTGCCACTTCGCCGCCTCGCATCCTCGCGCCTCGCGACTTTGAACACCCAATACTTGGGCCTTTATCCTGCGAACCCATGAGTTTGTGAGATCTCTCCGATCTCTGCCACGCATCCTTCCCATATGGATGGTCCTGATCTTCTCGCCACTTCGCTGCCTCGTGTCCTCACGCCTCACAACCTTTAACACCAAATCCTCTCTTCTTGTTTTTATTCAGATCTGACGGCCCTCATGCTGTCGGGAATTTTGGATGGGATCCAATGATCAGCGACGCTTCTCCTCCAAGTTTACACATCCTTCTCACTTGGAAGAATTTTGACTCTGCACTAATTCCTCCTGAGCCTACGCTGTTCTTGTTTGTCCATCGATGCACATTCTAATCCTTCCATCTTCACTGTTGTACTTGCCAGCATTTCTTTCGATCATTCGATCTTCCTGGACTTATCTTCTATTTGCCTGTTGATCATCGGTGTTGTACTCAAGCCATCATTACTGTTGTAATTTCCATCAATGACAAGCTTATGCTTCCTGTAAAAACATTTTCCAACAAAAACCACATATACTAGCCATTTTGGTTATCCAAAATGATCACAACCACTAAGAAAATATTTTATTGACTAGAAATGAAAAAAGACATAGCTGACTACTTGTGATCCAGATTTTATGAGTGGAATGAAATGAATACAGATTATTAACTAGTACTTAACACAAAATAACAGAGATATAGTAAAATTGGTTTTCTATTCAATACAGAAAAAAGTTGAAACTGTAAAATGCAGCGAAAACAAGCTTGTTGGAATGGTGGCGGCTTATCTCTAAGAAGAGATGTGACAGTTGTGCTCATTCACTAGAAGAATATTACAATGAGGCTCTAAAGGAATTTTTACAATAAAAAATAATGTCAAAATCCTTAGACATCCAAAAATCTAACCCTAGGAGATGAATCACCAAAAGTCATGTGGGCCCCATTTGGGTAAGTTAGTACATTAACTTCCTGAGGTCGTAACGTTTGCATATGATCTCCGTTTTAGGTGTATGATATCATGTTGGAAAGGTATCATCAAGGAGATTCATTTTGGGGGCTCAATACTGCCTTTGTCTACCATTGAGAATCTCGATCCCGAAAAACCTTCATTTAGGCCCTCAAAATGGCCTTGGAAGTTAAAACTACTAAAAATAGTAAATTGCCAAAATTGCCAGAAAATCGTTTTGAGCCAGTTGGAAAAGGTGGGTGGAAACCGATATCCACCTGGATCAATATTTCCTCCTTAGGAAGAAATTGTCTCCATTATCTTGTGTTCATCCATTAGATGAGGAAATTTCTGCTGAATTTGGCCCTGGGTGAGCCACTTGCCTTGGTGCAGGAGATGCCCTGCTTTGACGACTCAATAAAGTTGGATCCTTTGCTATCGAGTGCCCTTGATCTGTGTGTTCAAAATTTGATCATTGGATGCATGTTGTATGTAGTTGGGGTTTATCTCTGTTGGTGTCATTTGTTTTTCTACTTCTGAGGTGTCCAATAATGGTGGGAAACAAGGGTGAAGGAGATCCACGTTGAACACTGGGTGCAGGCCAAGGAAAGGAGGAATGTTGAGATGAAAATAATTATCCCCCATGTCCTTGGTGATGGTGTATTGCCCATAATGGATTAGGTGAAGTTTCCAATGGGGTTCTGTAAGGCATTCTTTCTACAAGTGCAACCAAAATTTGTCTCCCACCTGAAACTTATGTGGCACCCAATGTTGATCATGGTGTTGTTTGTACTTGTCATTGGAATTCTGTAGGATATATTGAACCTATTGGAAGATGTGTCGAATCCGCTCAATGAACTAGGTGGCTTTGTCATCTTCAGTTGGAGAAAGAGATGAGTCAGTTGAGGTGAACACAAGGGGAAGTGCAACATCTATGGGACCCAATGCTTTGAATCCCAACCCCACCTGAAAGGGGTTGTGGACGATTGAGCTATGCAGGGCTCGATTGTAGATATGCTAGACATATGGAAGGATCTCATCCCATGTGCCAGGGTGCTGTGAATTATACATGCGAACGATATGAACAATCATTTAATTTACGACCTTAGTTTGGCCATCTGTTTGAGGGCGGAAGGTCCTGGATTTGGTGAGCTTGGTGTCCAGCAGTGACCATAGGCTCGACCAGAATGTGATAAGAAATAAGATATCCCGATATGAGACAATGGTTTATGGGATTCCAAAATGTAACCAGACTCATTCAAAGAAGAGCTTGGCAGTGTCCTCTACTGTGATGTTCTTCTTGAATGAAACCAAAATCACCATCTTAGAAAAGCGATCAACAACCACAAAAACACAGTCATTTCCCCACTTGGTGAACGAGAGGCCTGACATGTAGTCCATTGAGATGGATTCCCATGGCCTGTAAGGAGTAGGAAAATGGGTGTACATTCCCTGCTTCTTAGTGGTCACTTTGGAAATCACACAAGTAGTGCAAGACCTGATATACTTCCTGACCTCTTGTCCAAGTTTTGACCAATAGAAATGTTTCTGTAGCATCTCGACTGTCTTTTTGATGCCAAAGTGTCCTGCCACCCGATTATAGTGGGATTCCCAGATCATCTTCGCTCGCTCTCTTGATGGAACACAGATATGGCCCAACCGACACAACAACCCATCCTGAAGATGGAAATTATCGACAACTATGTTTTCCCCCAACATTTGGTAGGTGGTGGTGAAGTCCAGGTCTATCTCATAGAGTTGGAGCCATCAAGAAGTCTCATGGTTGTAAGAGTCTAACACCATGGTGAGTTTCGCAGATGGCGGTCTACTCAGGAAATCAACGATCCGATTGGTGCTTCCTATTTTATAATTGATGTTGAGTTGAAATTACTGCAAGTATGTGGACCACTTTTGATGGCGGTCATTCTATAATTTTTCTTATGTCTGCATGGACTACAGTGGCTTATGATCAGTGTGGATGACTATCTCCTTCCCAAAAATGTAGTGTCTTCACTGATGGCATTCTTTCACAATGGAGTACATTTCTTTGTCATAAGTAGGGTACTTACAGACAACATTTGATAGTGTCTCACTATTATAGGCCACGGGGTGGCTGTGCTAAGTGAGAATGACGCCCACAACATAGTCAGAAGCATATGTCTCGATCTCAAAGGGTTGTTGCAGGTTTGGGAGTAAAAGTAATGGGGCTGAGCACAAGCGCTACTTAAAATCATCAAACTCTTATTGTTGGGACTGGTCCCATGCAAAATTCTCCTTACCACCATCCCTGGTTATTTGGCTGAGGGTCCATGCAATATGGGATAATCCCAACACGAACCTGCGGTAGAAATTGGAAAGGTGCAAGAAGCTCCAGAGCTCAATGAATGTGGTTGGGGCCGACTGGTCATAGATGAGTTGGATCTTGGTTGGATCCACATGTACACCATGCTGATCAATGATGTATCCCAGGTAATGGACCCTGTCCATGCCAAAAGATCATTTTTCCAAGTTGGCATATATCTTGTGTTGTCACAAGGTGTGCAAAACTTATTGAATATGTTGCCAGTGTTCGGTCAAAGTCTTGTTGTAAATGAGAATGTCATCTAGATACACCACTACAAAATTATTAGTGAATGGTCACGGGATATTGTCCATCAACCTCATGAAAGTGGCTTACACATTTTTCAAACCAAAGGGCATGACCAACCATTCAAAAAGGCCTTCATTTGACTTGAAGGTGGTCTTCCATACATTTGTTTGTTCTATTGGGACCTAGTGGTAGCCAAAATTCAGATCTATCTTACTGAATTATTTGGCCCCCGTGAGTTGATCAAGGAGGTCGTCAATTCGGGGAATCGAGTACCAGCTTCTGACAATCATTTTATTCAAATCTCGGTAATCAATGCAGAGTCGCCAGGTTCCATATTTCTTTTGTACCAGCATGATTGGGCTCCCACAAGGTGATGAGATGGGATGGATGTGCTCCTTGTGGAGAATTTCTTGGATATGTCACTTCATCTCCTCATTCTTTAACAGAGAGCGGTGATAGACTAGCCCATTGGGCAGCGGTGCGTTGGGGGTTAGATCAATGGGGTGCTTGACCTAGCAGTGCAGAGGTACCCTGGTAGGTGAGGAGAAGATATCTGAGTATTCTTCCATGACCTTATCTACTTGCTTCTGCTATGTGGAGAGGTCAACCACAGAGACCCTAGATGTGGCTGTGATATTTCACTTATTCAGAGAGAAAATCACAAAGAATACAAACTTCCCCATCTGAAAGATTACCTTCCTGCATTGCTTAGAAGAGATCAAGGAAATAGAACTAGGTGGGACTGCATTAGGTATCCTGGACAATTTCCTGTTCAAAGTAATAATAACACTACGAGGCCTAGACTCATATACAACATGACATTTCCATAAACAAGGTTTTCCCAAAATAACATCACAAACTTTGAGAGGATAAACATCACACAATACCTCATCTTTGAAGGGCTTGATGCCATATGACAGTCAACACTGTTGGATGATGTGGAGATCGCTTCCTTGGTGGAGCCATCCAATGGTGTAGGGTTGTGGGTGTGGTGTTTTCAACAGGGCCAACTACTTGACAAACTCTGTTGATATGAGGTTCTTCTCGCTACCACTATCAACGATGAAGTGCCACGGGGTTCCTTTTACACACATCTATGAATAAAATAGGTGCTCTCCTTGTTCTTTCTCGTCCGCGTCACCAGGATAGAGCTTGGTGGTGGAAACAGTGACACTGGGTTCTACGTCAATGACCTATATTCCCCTTTCTAGTTCTGGATCAAAGTCAAAACCTGCATCTAATTTCAAAGGCTTTTACTTCAGCCACAAATGACTTCTTTGAGTGATAGTCAACAGTGTTATGCCAAGGGCTATTATGGAATTCACACCACTTCTCGGTATCATTCTTTGTCTTTCTGGTGTCCTTATTTGTTTGTAGCTTGGGCTGGTTATCCTGATATTGTCCATATTTTCTCTGTCCTTTGTTCTATGGATTGGAGCCGCCCTTTCCTGGATTTTGTTGTGAGGGGTTCCCAGGCCCAAATTGTCGTGTCTTTTGTTTGAGATTTTGCTCTATTTTGACAACATATCGGTAGGCCGCACCCAAGGATGAGATGTTCAGAAATTCCATTTCGGTGTAGATGTATCTATGCATATCACTATGATACTTGAGCACTAGATGTCACTTTGAATATTTGATATCCATTTTGGTGCACAAGGTATGGAAGATGTTTGTGAAATCTGGCACTGCTTGGTACCTTTCTTGCTGCAGTGTGGTCTATTTGGTATACAAGTCTTGATAACTTTTGATAGGTTAGTATTGTTCCTTAATATCATCCTTGAAGGATTCCTAGGTGGCAGTGACTATAAATAATGAGGGTTCCTCTGTTTCCTTTTGCTCACAGAAGGTTTCCCACCAATCTTTGACATGGGGAATGGCTCTGAGTAGTGCAAAAGTAATATTTTCTCTATTTGAAAAGTTATGGACAGAAAAATACCCTTCTAGTAGATTCAACCAATTGTCTACAACATCTGCATCTATCTAACCTTTAAATATAGGAATATCAAAGTTTATTTTTACCTTGAAGGGGGCGGGGCCTTTGCTCGAATAATATATGTCTCCTGTTGGTATCTACCGAAGGATTTGTTGTGAAACAATCCATCATCGCGTTCCTTTGTTGTGTGATGGATTCCTCAATCAACAGTTTGAAAGGATCTCCTATCCCATCATATTTTTTTTCTTCTACCATGAGAGGTCTCTTGGGCATGTGAGAGATTTTGTCCTCAAGAGAAACAAGCTTGAGACCGAACTCTTTGTACTTTGACCTCCTTGGGGACATGCATTAAGATGACAAGGAACAGACCGCTATGATACCACTGATCTGGATTTTATGAGCAGAACAAAATGAATACAAATTATTAATAGGTACTTAACAAAAAATAAAAGAGATATAGTAAAAATGGTTTTCTATTCAATAAGGAAATAAGTTGAAACTGTAAAATGCAGTGGAAACAAGCTTGTTGGAATGGTGGTGGCTTATCTCTGAGAAGAGATGTGATGGATGCACTCATTCACCAAAGATCATTACAATGAGGCTCTGAAGGCCTCTTTACAATAAACAGTAATTCCAAAAACCCTATACATCCAAAAACCTAACCCTAAGAGATGAAGCGCCAAAAGTCATGTGGGCCCCATTTGGGTAAGTTAGTACATTAACTTCCTGGGGTCGTAACTTTTGCATACGATCTCTATTTCAGGCATATGATAGCTAGTTGGAAAGGTATTGTCGAGGAGACTCATTTTTGGGGTTCAATCCTAACTTCAGATACCATTGAGAATCTATATCCTGAAAAACCCTCATCTAGGCCCTCAAAATGGCCCTAGAAGTTAAAACTGCTAAAAATAGTAAATTGCCAAAATTGCTAGAAAAATGTTTTGAGCCAGTTCGAAAAGGTGGTTGGTGAATGATATCCACCTAGATAAATCCTCCCTCATTAGGAAGAAATTGTCTCCATTGTGTTGAGGTCCCCTATAATATCAAGAAATTTCTTCTGAGTTTGGCCCCGGGTGAGCCACTTGCCTTGGTGCAGGAGCTGCCTTGTTTTGACGACTCGATAAAGTTGGATCCTTTGCTATCGAGTGCCCTTGATATATGTGTCCACAATATTATCATTAGATTCCTGTTGTATGCACTTGAGGTTGAGATCTATTGATTTCAGCTATTCTGCTACTTCTGAGGTGTCCAATAATGGTGGGAAATAAGGGCGAAGGAGATCCACGTTGAACACTAGGAGCAGGCCAAGGAAAGGAGGAATGTTGAGATACAAAGAATTATCCCCCACATCCTTGGTGATGGTGTATGGACCATAATGAAGTGGATGAATCTTTCGATGGGATCCTGTAAGGAGTTATTTATTCAAGTCCAACCAATCTTTGTCGCCCATCTGAAACTTATGTGGCACCTGATGTTGATCATGGCGTTATTTGTACTTGTCGTTGGACTTCTGTAGGATATCTTGAACCTGTTGGTGGATGTGATGGATCTACTCAATGAATTGGGTGGATTTGCCAACTTTAGTTGGAGCAGGAGATGAGTCGTTCGAGGTGACCACAAGGGGAAGTGCAACATCTATGGGACCTAATGGTTGGAATACCAACCCCACCTGAAAGGGGTTGTGGATGGTTGAGCTATAAAGGGCTCAGTTGTAGCTATGTTGGACATAGGGAAAGATCTCATCCCATGTATGAGGGTGTTTTGAATTATACATGTGAACTATATGCACAATCATTTGATTTACGAACTCAATTTGGCCATCTGTCTGAGGGTGGAAGGTCGTGGATTTGGTGAGCTTGGTGTCCAACAGTGACCAGAGGCTCGACCAGAATGTGCTAATAAATTGATTATCTCGATATGAGACAATGGTTTATGTTATTCCAAAATGTAAGCAGACTCGTTCAAAGAAGAGCTTGGCAGTGGCCTCTTCTGTGATTTTCTTCTTGCAGGTAAATAAAATAGCCATCTTAGAAAAGTGATCAACAACCACAAAAACACAGTGGTTTCCCCTCTTGGTGAACAAGAGGCCTGACATGTAGTCTATTGAGATGGATTCCCATGGATTGTGAGGAGTAGGAAGAGGGGTGTACAGACCCTATTTCTTAGTGGTCAGTTTATCAATCCCACAGGTAGTGCAGGACTTGTTATACTTGCTAACCTCCTGTCGAAGTTTCAGCCAGTAGAAATTTTTTTGTAGCATCGCCACTATATTTTTGACACTGAATTTTCCTGCCACTCAACTGTAGTGATATTCCCAGATCATCTTCACTCACTTTCTTGATGGAACACATATATGGCCCAGATGACACAACAACGCACCCTGAAGATGGAAATTATCGACAACTGTGTTTGCCCCCAACATTTGGTAGGTGGTGGCAAATTCCAGTTCTATCTCATAGAGTTGGGGCCATCCAAAGGTCTCATGGCTATACGAGTCTAGCACCATGGTGAGTGTCACAAATGGCGGTCTGCTAAGGCAATCAATGACAGGATTGGTGCTTCCTATTTTATACTTGATGTTGAGGTGGAATTGATGCAAGTATGTGGACCACTTTTGATGGCGGTCATTCTACAATTTTCCTTGTGTCTACATGAACTGCAGTGGCTTATGATCAATGTGGATGATTGTCTCCTTCCCAAGAATGTAGTGTCTCTACTGGCGGTAGGATTTCACAATGGAGTACATTTCTTTGTCGTAAGTAGGTTACTTACGGAAAACATCTGATAGTGTCTCACTATGATAGGCCACAGGGTGCCCATGTTGATTGAGAACGGAACCCACAACATAGTCAGAAGCATTTGTCTTGATCTCAAAGGGATGTTGCAGGTTTGGGAGTGAAAGTATTGGGGTTGAGCACAAGCACTACTTCAAATCATCAGATGCTTGTTGTTGGGACCGGACCCACGCAAATGTTTCCTTACCACCACCCCTGGTTATCTGGCTGAGGGCCCATGCAATATGGGAGAATCCCAACATGAACCTGCGGTGGAAATTGGCAAGGCCCAAGAGGCTCTAGAGCTCAGTGAGTGTGGTTGGGGCTGGCCAGTCATAGATGACTTGGATATTGGCTGGATCCACATGTATGCCATGTTGATCAATGATGTAGCTTAGGTAATGGACCCTGTCCATGCCGAAAGATAATTTTTCCAAGTTGGCATATAGCTTTCTCTATTGTAGGGTATGCAGAACCTACTGAATATGCTAAAAGTGTTCAGCCCAAGTCTTGTTTTAAATGAAAATGTCATCCAAATACACCACTACAAAATTATTGGTGAATGGTCATAGGATACCATCCACCAACCTCATCAAAGTGGCTCGCACATTTTTCAAACCAAAGGGCATGACCAACCATTCAAAAAGGCCTTCTTTTTACTTGAAGTCAGTCTTCCATACATCTATCTATTCTATCAAGACCTAGTGGTAGCCAGACTTCAGATCAATCTTACTGAAGTATTTGGCCCCCATGATTTGATTATGGAGGTCATCAATTTAGGGAATCGGGTACCGATTTCTGATTGTGATTTCATTCAGATCTCGGTAATCAATGCAAAGTCGCCAGGTTCCATCTTTCTTCTGTACTAGCATGATTGGGTTCCCACAAGATGATGATATGGGATGGATGTGCTCCTTGTGGAGAAGTTCTTGGATCTGCCGCTTTCTCTCCTCATTCTCTAACAGAAAGTGGCGATAGACTGGCCCATTCGGCAGTGGTGCGTTGGGTGTCATATTGGTGGGGTTCTTGACTTGACAGTGCAGAGGTACCCTAGTAGGTGAGGAGAAGATATCTGAGTATTCTTCCAGGACCTTATCTACTTGCTTTTGCTGTGTGGAGAGGTCATCCACAGAGATCCTGGATGTGGCTGTGATCTTTCTCTTATTGTGAGAGAGAGTGATGAACAAGACAAACTTCCCCATCTAAGACATAACCTTCCTACATTTCTTAGCACAAATCAAGGAAATAGCACTAGGTGGGACTACCTCGGGTATCCTATACAATTTCATATTCAAAGTAATAATAACACTACGAGGCCTAGAATCATATACAACATGACGTTTCCATAAATAAAATTTTCCCAAAAGAACATTACAAACTTCGAGAGGAGAAACATAGACACACAATACCTCATCTTTGAAGGGCTTGATGTCATATGATAGTCGACACTGTTTGCTGATGCAGAGATTGCTTCCTTGGTGGAGCCATCCAATGGTGTAGGGTTGTGGGTGCGGTGTTGTCGACAGGGCCAGTCGCTTGATGACCTCTGCTGAGATGAGGTTCTTCTGACTATCACTATCAACGATGACTTTAAGACCTCAGGTTCTTCTGACTACCGCTATCAACGATGAAGTGCAGCGGGGTGCCTTCTACCCACATCTGTGAATAGAAGAGGTGCTCTCCTTCTTCTGGCTCATTTGGTTCACCAGGCTGGAGCTTGGTGGTAGCAATGGTGACACTAGGTTCTGTGTTAATGATTCATCTTCCCATTTCTAGTTCAGGATCAGAGTCAGAACCCACATCTGATTCAAAGGCTTTCACTTTGTCCACCAATGACTACTTTGAGCAACAGTCAACAGTGGTATGCCAAGGGCTCTTATGGAAGTCGCACCACTTCCTAGTATCTTTCTTTGTCTTTCCAGTGTCCTTCTTTGCTTGCGGCCTAGAATGGTTATCTTGATACTTTCCATATTTTCTCTGTCCTTTTTTATATGGGTTGGGGCTTCCCTTTCCTGGATTTTGTTGTGAGGGGTTCCCAGGACCAAATTGTCACGTCTTTTGTTTGAGTTTCTGCTCTATTTTGACGACATATCGGTAGGCCACACCCAAGGATGAGATGTCCAGAAATTCCATTTCAGTATAGATGTATATATGTAGAGCACAATGATACTTGAGCACTAGATGTCACTCTGAATATTTGATACCCATCTTGGTGCGCAAGGTATGGAAGATATTTGTGAAATCTGGCACTGCTTGGTCTCTTTCTTGCCGCAATGTGGTCCATTTGGTATACAAGTCTTCATAACATCCGACATGGTAGTATTGTTCCTTAATAGCATCCGTAAAGGATTCTTAGGTGGTCATGACTATAAATAATGAGGGTTCCTCTATTTCCTTTTGCTCACAGAAGGTTTCCCACCAATCTTTGACATGGGGAACGACTTTGAGTAGCGAAAAAGTAATATTTTCTCTATTTGAAAAGTTATTGACAAAAAAATACCCTTCTAGTAGATTCAACCACTTGTCTACAACATCTACATCTATCTGACCTTCAAATATAGGAATATTAAAATTTATTTGTACCTTGAAGGGGGTGGCGCCTCTTCTCAAAGAAGATGTGTCGCATGTTGGTAGTCGCCGAAGGATTTGCACGAAACTAACCATCATCTTGTTCCTTTGTTGCATGAGGGATTCCTCAATCAACAGTTTGAAAGGATATCCTATCCCATCATATTTATTTTCTCCTTCCATGAAATCTCTCTTGGGCATGCGAGAGCTTTTGTCCTTAAGAGAAACAAGCTCGAGACCCAACTCTTTGTACTCTGACCTCGTTGGGGACATGCATTAAGACGACAAGGAGCAAACCGCTTTGATACAACTGATCCCGATTTTAAGAGTGGAATGAAATGAATACAGATTACTAATAGGTACTTAACACAAAATAACAGAGATACAGTAAAACTGGTTTTCTATTCAATAAGGAAATAAGATGAAACTATAAAATGCAGCGAAAACAAGCTTGCTAGAATGGTGGCAGCTTATCTCTGAGAAGAGATGTGACGGTTGTGCTCATTCACCAAAAGATAATTACAATGAGGCTATAAAATCATTTTTACAATAAACAATAATTCCAAAAACCATAGACATCCAAAAACCTAACCCTAGGAGATGAAGTGCCAAAAGTCATGTGGGCCCCATTTGGGTAAGTTAGTACATTAACTTCCCAGGGTTGTAACTTTTGCATACGATCTTCATTTTAGGCATATGAGAGCCCATTGGAAAGGTGTCATCAAGGAGATTCAGTTTGGGGGTTCAATCATATCCAAATTAATATTTTAGAATCTTGATCCCAAAAAACCTTCATTTAGGCCCTCAAAATGGCCCCGAAAGTTAAAACTGCTAAAAATAGTAAATTGCCAAAATTGCCAGAAAATTATTTTGAGCCAGTTAGAAATGGTGGGTGGTCACCAATATCCACCTGAATGAATCCTCCCTCCTTATGAATCAATGGTATCCATTTCATTGAGTTCCTCCATCAGATGAGGAAATTTCTGCTAAATTTAGCCCCGTATGAGCCACTTGGCTTGGT
Organism: Picea abies; assembly: GCA_900067695.1. Lineage (NCBI taxonomy): Eukaryota > Viridiplantae > Streptophyta > Pinopsida > Pinales > Pinaceae > Picea > Picea abies. The sequence goes on from CBVK0100099232.1 coordinate 14,672, forward strand.
GCAGGAGTTGCCTTGCTTTGATGACTTGATAAAGATGGATCCCTTGCTATCGAGTGACCTTGATATGTGGGTTAGCAATCTGATCATTGGATTCATATTGTATGTAGTCAGGGTTGAGCGTTGTTGGTTTTAGTTGTTTTGCTACTTCTGAGGTGTCCAATAATGGTAGGAAATAAGGGAAAAGGAGATCCACGTTGAACACTGGGTGCAGGCCAAGGAAAGGAGGAATGTTGAGCTAAAAATCATTATCCCCCACATTCTTGGTGATGGTGTACAACCCATAATGGATTGGGTGAATCTTCCTATGGGGTCTTGTAAGGCGTTCTTTCTACAAGTGCAACCAAACTTTGTCGCCCACCTGAAACTGATGTGGCACCCGATGTTGATCATGGCATTGTTTTTACTTTTCATTGGACTTCTGTAGGATATCTTGAACTTGTTGGTAGATGTGTTGGATCCGCTCAATGAACTGGGTGGCTTTGTCATCTTTATTTGGAGCAATATATGAGTCAGTCGAGGTGACCACAAGGGGAAGCGCAACATCTATGGGACCCAATGGTTGGAATCCCAACCCCACCTAAAAATGATTGTGGACAATTGATGTTGGCACAAGGGTAGACCTAGGGTTCAGCTCAAAGAGAAAACCAATAAGCCCTAACTACTATCCCTTTTGGCAACACCTGTGAGGTAGATGGAGTCTCACCCAAAGAAGCTATGAAGGGGTTGCAGGACATATATGTATACAACCAGAATGAATGAATAGTGGATTCAAAGCAACCAACACACAACAATCTAATATTATTTATCTTCCTACAACCTACTGTGCAAGTTATATCTCAGATCTAACACATTATTATAATAGAAACATATCAAATGACAAAGAATAGAGAATCAATCACACACGACACAAGATATACATGGTTCACCCTCTGTCTAGGGCTACGTCCACAGAATTTTTCTTTATAATATATTAAGATGAAAGCATACAGCTCTTATCCGCACTCTTATCTAGAAGATCTTATCTTCTTCTCTCTCTTTCTCCCTTCCTTGCGCACCTAGTTGCAGGGTTGATCTTTGCACCTAGATGAAGATCTTACAACACAAACTACTCTCACGATACAATACTTCTCTCTCAATAGAAATCTCTCCTCATAAAGGATTTCATGCCCAATTGGGCTACAACTCACAACAATAACCACATTTATAAGTAGTTCACCCCAACTGGGCTACATCTCCTTGAGCCTCCATCAATGGACTATGCTCTCTGGGATTAGTTTGTCTAAAAATATTTTACAAGCTGCTACTCAACTCCAATGGATTCACTACTATAAATGGAAAAAATTTCTAACGCCCTATTTTCATACCCCCAACGTTTGACGTCACTCAACCGTCGCTTATGAGGGCTCAACAGGTGTCGAAAAATCTCCTGTGGTTTTTCCGACATTGGGCTATTGTCGGTATTCCAACTCCCCTGATGTTTGACGACCGATGACCTTTAAAAATTTAATTTCAAAGGACAACCGAAAAACTACTGATGACGTTCGTCGGTCTACCGACGAATATTCCGACGCTATCCCACCGACGCAAATGATGAGCGTGTTGTAGTTCTGATGCTTTGCTGGGAGTGTTTCCCATCAGAAGTCTGACCTGTAGTAGTTGGAAGACCGACGGACCTGAATATTTAAAAAAAAAAATGTTGAAAAGAGGCGAGGCATTATTTTTCTCAAGTTCATAAAAGGCACTGAAGGTTTCTTCAACACTGACCAACCCATTCCGGTTGCCAAATTCTACAAGATCCTGGAGAAAATCATCGGTTGGCTCAAGCTTCAGTAAAGGTATAGATGGATTGGTTGTTGCAATTGGAAATGGGGCAAAGAAATGGCATGGAATTTATCAAAAGATGATTTTATCAAGTAATAGGGAAAATAAATGGCATGGAATTTATCAACATTAGTCCCTCATGGCCGCAACATGTATTGTCCATGTTCATTCCAAACCAAAAATTATTCACTTGTAGCACCTATGGGATTCACAAAATGGGTTTAGTAACTCTAATCATCTATTCATACCATTTGTTGAAAGTGGCCTCATTGAATTCAAAATTCTTAGTGTCCTTCCAACTCTTCCAAGCATCAAATTGCAATGAAAGAATTTGTTGATTGGGCATGGGATGAAGTTATCTTCCCTATAGGGGATTCCATTTCCACATCCCAAAAGAAACAAATGGATAGCCAAAGATGAATTAGGTGGATTATGTTTGGGGATTATCACATGCCTGAAAGACTTCATCTATTAATAACTTATACCATTTCAATTTAGTTCCCTGCACACATAATTTAGTGACAAATTGGGCATCCAGGTTGAATTATTCCTTGGTGTATTTACACATGAGATGGATTGCAATCAAATAGCAAGAAAAATGGCCTTAAGGGTTAATAATCAATGAGATGATGGCACCACAAACTCCCCTATATGTACCATACTTGTGATATAGGCTAGGTTCATCCTTATTGCGACCATGCTTCCTCATAACTTGAAATGCATGGGAGACATATTCACCCTCCATAGACAACCTTGTTTAAATGTGTACATCTTGCACATGTATAGGGTATTCCCATTCAATCCATATGTAATGCCAAAGACCAAAAAGGCAAGCAACACCACAAAATTATATTTACAGAGAGGTTCAAACATAGGCTTCTGAACTATGGCAATGTCACTAGACTCAAATGGAATGTAATCAAGATAGGCTTCATGTCTATGAACAAGTAATCATCAATGAAGTTTTTGTTGACCAATCTCATTTTCTCAACCTTCCAATGCAAATCCTATAAAAAATCAACTCTCAAATCATAGAAATCTATTGGAACTGCTTCTTTTTTTTACAGTGTAGCTTTTAGAGCCAAAACCCTTATTGTCAATGCCTTATAAATCTAATAAAAATAAAACTAGATTTTATCACTCTAAACTCTACAAACTCTCGTCAATGCCTTACCCTTCTTGTCAATGCCTTACCATTCAACTTTTGCCAAGAAAAATCTGTTATACCAAGCAACATTCTTTAGAAATATCCTCTTCTAATTTCTCAGGCAAAAAACCAGTTGGTTTTGGTTGGAGAATTCCCTTGTCTTGTATAGGTCTCAGCCATGGACACTCTGATTTTACGCCTGAGAAATTAGAAGAGGATATTTTTGGAATAATTCACTTGTCTTGTATAGGTCTCATCCATGGACTCTCAGGCTTAAAGTGCTTCAAAACCTCCATACAACAATGACCAAATTACTTCAATTGTCACTAAACAACTTCAATAGATAAATATTGTCTAACCTTCAATAGCTAATTAAATAACTTATAAGTATTTAAACAAATACATATCAGTCCTTATGGGTATGGGGAACAATATCCCATCCCATAAATTGTACAAAAAATTGCAATGGAGGCCAGTTCAGATTTTTTCAGAATTATATATTTAGCCCCAGGAGAATCAAAATAATGTTTAGTATAAAATAGAAATAGACGCACTGCAACTTGATAGCCTTTTGATCCCAAATCCACTTTTCTGTGAGTCGATATTAAAACTCTTGGACGGGACCGCCAATGACAAACATAAGAGGATTTAAAAGATAAATAAAAAATAAGGGCCATAACCATACTCTAGCTACTAACACAAAAAATGTGATAGATACCAACTCTGAAGAAAATATTTACCCCAAGGTGAATCAAAACAATCTTGAGAATAAACCATTGTAACAATCTTTGATTTTTATCAACACAAAATTAAATCACAAAATCGTTTACAAAATCAAAACGCCACTTATAGCTCAACTTCAGTGTAGAAAATAAAAATCGACATGCTACAAATTGATAGCCTTTTATCATATTGGACAGGGTCGCTATTAAAAATAAATAAAAATAGGGTTTTAAAAGAAGAAAGGAGAAACAAGGAAAATTCTATAACTAGACCATATAATAGAATAAGCTTTTCAATTTCAACATATGGCCAACATATACAATTGAAAACCAGCTAATCACTAAATATTGTCTAACCTTCAATAGCTAATTAAGAAATTATATAACTATGTGATTTATGAAACATTACTTTGAAGATTATAAAAGAAAAATACACCCTTCAAAACAATGATGCATCATATATATAATTAAAACTTCTAGACCAAACCCCTTATTTGTGCTAGTTTCACCTCCGAGTTACAATGCCATGAGTTGCTTCATGCTCAATAGTTTTTCCATCAGGACAAACCTGGACAAGACAACAAAATCCAAGATTATTCAATGGACATATTTAACCTCCAGTATATTCCTACTCAAGATAATAGATCACTACATTGGACAATCTAGAATATTAAATAGAATATGTATTTTAAAAAAATTATTCAACTGCAATTATTTACTATACGTTAAGATGCACTAAATTGAGAATGTTAGAACATACCTTGACAATGCTTACAAGCACCTTATCAATGTTTTTTTGGAGTATCCCCTCATCATCCTAGATTCAAACATCAAACTTACTCACTGAGAACAAACTACAAATGTGATAGTTATAGAACTAGAAATAACTCTTGAATGGGATCCTCTTGGTTTCAAGAATAATTTATTGGAGTTGTCTAACCTTGCAACAAACCTCCCTCAATCTGACGAAGCAACAACGAAGTCAACATTGGCTTTGTTGTTGCTCCAGTGGATTGAGAGAGGTTTGGTCTAAGATTAGCCAATTCCTAATTTATTCTCTACTAAACAGGGCCAACCACGTGAAGGTGGAAGATCTTATGGCCCCTCCCCCCCCTCACATCACTCTCAATTACCCAATACCCAATCTAACTAATATATTTTGGGTAAAAACTGAAGTAGACAAAAATTTAATATTTTTTCTCACAATATGCTTACTACATATCAGATCTAAACATAAGGGTAAAAAGCAGATAATAGAAATATAAAAAAGAAATCAGATCACATCAAGAAGATAACCATTGATAACAATTGAATATCAATTCATAATATGAACATACTATGAAGATAGGTATTGCTCTAAAATAATTCAATGATCTTCAATATGAAACTGAACAATGAACATAATAAATAACACTAGTAAAAGAGATGGGGTTAGAAACTTACCTGAGTGTGGAAACCCCCATAGATGTACTCAGTAAAGGGAGAAGTGTCAAGAACTTACCTGAGGTCAGACCTTACCAAGTGAGAGAGAGATGACCAGTTGGAAAAACAAATCACAGCAGACCCCAAAAACAAGATGACCTCAATCAATCAAAGAACCCTCAGAGACCAACGTTGCCTTGTAACCATCCACTTTGGGTCACGTTGCTCTTAACACATTAGGAAAACTATGGAGGTTCATGGTATCCTTCCTTGAGGCACACCACAAAACACATAGGTATAGAAGAGGTCACAAGAGGTAGAGGCAAGTTGACAGTGCTAAGGTTAGGCTGCGACAGGGTCAAGGCAGCCATGACAAGGCTACTAAGGGGCAACTATAGGCTGACAGCGCCAAGGATATAATGTGGTAGGGTCAAGGCTATCAAGGGGCAGCTACAGGCTGACAGTGCTAAGGATAGGTTGGGACAGGGTTAAGGCAGCCATGGAAAGGCTTTCAAGGGAAAACTACAGGATGACAACGCCAAGGTTAGGCTGTGATAGGGTCAAGGCAGCCACAACAAGGCTGTCAAGGGGCAACTATAGGCTAACAGGGTCAAGGTAGCCACGAAAAAGTTTCCAAGGGGTAGATACAAGCTGACAGTGCCAAGGATAGGCTGCAACCAACACATAAGAGGGGGAACCTAGACACAATAAGGGTGACCAAAATATACAAGTCAACAAGAGGGGCTTAACCAATCACAAGATAACAACATAAAGGGTCATCTCTCTATCAAAAGGTCGAATCATAATGTGGGGGTGTGATCCTCGTACAAAGGGGGTTTCCACACTTTGATGCGGGATTTATACCTTCTAGTCTAATCCAAGGGTCAAATGGTCAAAGGCAAAGAAAAATAACACTATCTACTAGATAATATGCATTAAAAATATTCAAAAAATGTCATGGAAAAGTAAATTTATCAAGAACTCATTGAAAGGAAAAGAAAAAAAAAAGGTATGAAAGACCTTAATATTGACAGGCATATGTGAATTTTTTTTTATTATAAATGATCGGTATTATAATATTATACATCAGTACTAGGGTTTTTTTTTCTTTGCACGACTTGCTGCTAATTTCCTAAGTATTTCATCGATATCTGTGTCATCTTCTTTTACTGTGTGCTCTTCTTTTGTTGATTGTCCTTCCATTATCACACACATTGCATTCCTTGTCATGTACTCATGGAATTGAGGCACCAGATGCGGGTCATCGTCTACAACGACAAAAAATATTAAATTTATAGTGCAAGTTATTGAATACGATTGATTTAGTTCATTAATAAGAAAAAATATGACTAGACTGTAATAATTTACCTGCCCTATGCTCCTCTTCTGTTAGAGGATGTCGATGTATTTCATGTAGCTCTACCACTGAAACCACAAAATTTATAAGTATACAATCATAATTGTATTAGTCAAAAGAAAAAATAGAATAAAAAAATTCATAAGTACGGAATTATTAATTTGTATATGATTAATATACAACCATATTACCATAGTGGCTCTCATGTGCAACAACATCATGGGGCTGCACTGACCCAGTTATGTTAGGATTAGGTTGCACCTCACTTTCAGGAGGCTGCACCTCACTGTCAGGAGGCTGCACCTCACTTTCATGGGGCTGCACAGAAGCACCATTTTGTGGTTGCTCTCTACTCTCAACAAACTGTTGCACAGTACTATTGATGGGCTCGATAATATTGCTTCTCCCCTACTATAAATAACAAAGAAACATATAAAATTATTCGAAAATATCAAATGAGAATGTATTTTAAAGGTAATGAAACCATGTTATTGTGGTTAGATTTTTATAATATACCATCTCATGCACACTGCATCTTGGCGACTGTCCCAAGCTTTTTCGGTGATCAATAACATCTTGGTATCCATACTTGTAACCAAGTAGGAGGTATTCCATAGTGTATTTGATACCAAAATCATCCCCCTACATTGCATAAGAGTATTGATTTTTGTTATTGGTTGCCCCATGAATTACCAGAAACCTGGAAGGTGATATAACTAATAATATTGTTAAGATGTTTGATTACTTACAATTCGTGCCTATAACTTCAAATATCCACCTTGGCCTAGTCTGTGTTGGCCATGTTTCTCAACCCTTTCCTTGGTGGCTTTCGAAGTGTCAAGGAGCCTATGAAAAATTTCAAGTATGTTATATACTGCAATTGTATTTCAAAATAAAGAAAGCTAAAAGTAAATTCAAATTGTAATTTACCTTCCTGGACCAGGTGGATTTCTTCCTTCTTTTCTCAATCTCTTCTCCTTTGCATCCTCAATGAATGCCTTCCATTCCCTCTCAGAAATAATGGGTGGATGCTCATACCTAGGGTTCTTTTGCAAGTGAACCCTATACATGTCATATATATATTTTAAATATAGGCCCACCGCTTTGGAGACCTCACTTTTGTCGAAGGTATCTACCCCAAACATACGTTCAAGGTAGTCCAAGATTTCTTTTTTGAGGTGAATACTCTGAGAATTCCACCTCGTGCATAACATGGGACCAAAAATTTCCAACGACTGGTCATGCAAGTGTTTATAAAACAAGCAGTTTCCTACATGCAAAAATAAATGATCATTAATTAGAAAATAATCATATATAAGACGATATATGCTTCAGATATACAACAACAAACGGTTAAAACAATTAAAAACACCTGGAATTTTTAATGTCTTTTTTGGAAGTCCTTTCTCATTCACCAAAAAAGTGCATGAAATTGTTCCCCTGCTTGCAACATGTGACGATTCAGGAAATGAACTGAGAGTGTCATCACTGCCATTACTTCCACCAGCTCCTGCGTGTGGCTCTGCCACCTCTGGCTAAAGGGGTATGTCATGCTCATGGTCCCAAACTATAGGTGTGGACCCAGTCTGAGTATGACTGGGATCAATCACAGGTGGAGTGCTGAATAGCCTAGCCAGTATATGTTGGCTCGTGTTGGCTGG
>CBVK0100099233.1:0-26854 GCA_900067695.1 Picea abies
TTTAAAGAAAATAAAAGATAATTAAATACTTGGAAAAATCATTGCCAACATTGTGTGCTCTCTCTTGATTGACATCCAAGGAGGAAGGTTATTGTTTATAACAAAAATAGGACACACTAAGTACGTAGAACGAAGCTCTCCAAATGGATTGACACCATCAACTGCCAATGAAAGTCTAACATTACGAGGTTCTTCTTTAAAAATTGGCCACTTTTCTTCAATGTAGTTCAATGCAGAACCATCTGTAGGAATTCGAAGAACATCGTCTCGACTTTTGTTCTTTGCATGGAAATCCATAAACTGTGCTATACTTTGGCACCTGAACAACCGCTGGAAACATGGAATTATCAGAATATAACGAAAAAATTTGCGAGGCACCTTCTTTGACGCTTTATCGGTTCGATATCTACTTATTTGACATTTTGGGCATTCATTTTCTAATGCATATTGTCCATAATATATGATATTATCATTAGGACATGCATCAATAGCCTGATAGTCCATTCCAATTTCTTTCATAATCACGGATATTTCTCGATATGTGCGTGGAAAAATAGTTGACATCAGTAATAGAACATCACCTAAAAATCTACAAAATTCTAAACAATAAGTCAATGTAAACAATATTAATCATCAATATATCATCCAATATACTAATTTACAAATTAGAAAACAATAGAAATATAGGAAAAAATTGAACCTTTTAAGTATTTGTGAACATGCAAGCATAAATAATTAACAAATTAAATACCTTAGTATCTGTGTAAAACATGTGTTTGATAAACCATTCAAAACCTTCAGGTTCACCAACAACAATATAGCAGATAAAAGATTTTTTGTTGAGCATTCATAAATAGGTTTACGTGACTTCTCGAGTAGAGGATTAACATCATGACTATCATCCTGGTTATCCTCATCCATTGGAGCAAATGTGTCTTGGATCAATCTATGTATCTCATCTTCCTAATTTGAATCACTAACGTTATCTCCATCCATATCATCATTAATAACTTGATCAACAACTTCAATATTATGATCTTGAAGTTCATCTCCCTGTAAAGTAGTATTTCTAGTAGTACTTGGAAAATAACTCTCTGGAGGTCGACATTTTGGGGGCATCGTCTATATATTTAAAAACAATGTAGAAAATTTAGTGTGTATAGAAAATATAAAAATCCCAATAAGAAATATTACTAAAGTTCACGACATACTGCTTATTACAGAGAATACATTAAATATTGAATCCTCTTACCAAGGGACGATATTCATAACCCCCTTCGGCATGCCCCTTCTCCCTACAATGTCTTTGGATTGTTGCTATTAAAAGTATTCTTTTTTGCAAGCCTCTGCAATCATAGCAATGGAAATAACATTTTCCATCGCCCCTCGCCTCTAATGTCGCTCTTAACCGAGCAAGCTTCCTATCATTTTCGTTCATTGTGACAAATCCTTGTCCTAACAAGTAATTGGCTTACCTACACCATACCAAACATTAAGTTGTCAATTTTTTATATTGCAGCTACTCCTTTCGATTATGATATGTTTATTTACAGTGACCTGCAATCCTCACAATTATTTCTTCTAAGACATTTTGACATGCTTTTTTTTTTATTATCGATTAACTATTAAGATAGATATGTTTCAATTTGTACTATAGAGTATTGTGTACTGAATAACCATGGAAAATAATTACACACCATTTAATGAAAGTGGTCAAAATTTATCGAACTTGAATCACTCGACACCATACACTAGCCTCTAAGTAGTTTTGTAGACAAAATGTCAATCTTTGAAATTCACCACTAAAAAAAGAATGCCAACCACTTGTCATCCACAATTGGGTTGGGTTGGTTTAAATTATGACATGTTTATTTGCATCTACATACAATGGTCACAATTTTATGCTACTTACAGTGGTCACAATTTTATTTTCTAAGACACTTTGGCATGTTCTCATTTTTCATTGTCTAACTAGTAGATTTCGTCATGTTATCGTAGATTTCTCCATGAATTTTTTATATTTTAGATACTGATCCTTATTAATAGTGTATAAACAAGTTACATCAACTACAAACTAAAGTTAATCACTACATCTACAATTGCGTGTGACTATAAAATTTTTAGAGAAACAACATCACATATCAGAAAAGGGTATGTGGATTTTATTGAGAAAGTTGAAATAAATATACTTTATTTATATTGGAAGACTATGGTATATAATCATAAGTTCATTTGTTAAAGGTGCTTATTCATAAGCCAAGAAAGTTAAAGGTGGCTAACCATAAGTTAAGATGGTTGAAGTGGTTAGTTAAAAGTGATTTTTATGTGCCTAATCACGACATAGATAACATCTTTATAATAAGGTCATATGTGTACAAATGTTTCCTTTATATAATAATGACATATATACCTAACATAAGTTTAGGGTTAGTGTTTATGTATCTTATTAGTCCCTGCTAAATCAGGGAATATAGCAATCGATTGCAAGTCAAAACCATTTTGACTTTTGTAAATTTACAAAAAATTTAACAATGTTTTATAATGTTTTGTTTTGCATGCTTAAATAATGGAAATTCTCGTACTTTGTTTTGCAAAATGTACAGACCCGATCATTTCAACCACAATATTTAGTCTTGGGTTTCGTTTTGCATGCTTAAATAATGAATGATCTCTCGTACACCAATAATTATATGTAATATCAACAAGTTATCTTATCACTAATGCCAACCTACCCATTATTTATTACAATATGTTGAGGATAGCAAAGAATTTATGCGAAAGAGGGAAATGTTATTAATATTTCTCTGGGTGAGGTGAAGCTTTCAGAATAGTCTCTTCTTGAATATTTGGTAATATTATGCTTCTTTCATTGAAATTAGAGGTTTCCTCGAATTTTTCTTTTTACAAGTTGAAATTGTAGTTTTCTTCTTTGTTTTACTATTTTATCTTCCACACTCATGCATTATATGTCTTTGTCTGTGGAAAATAATGCGAGTTCTATTTGAAATTTACGAATATTATGGGAAGATATCGTAAATATTATGGAATCCACATACCCTTTTCCATAGAATATACTAACTATATCCAAAAATAAAAGACATGAAATATGGTACTACACATATTATAATATATTATCAAGGAAAAAACAAGCTACATGAAATTTGGACATTTGAACAAAAATTTACAAGTTAAATGAGTACATCAATAAAAAATAACATACTAACCTTGCAAGTTTAAAATCTAAGCTATGTAGATCGAGAATTGGATTTGTTCAACCGGTGGGTGACGGAAAAAATAAACAGGTTAAACAAAAGCCAAGAATAGTGTCGCAACTATAGCAATTGTGTCGCAATATATCTCTTAAAGTCACATATATATAGATCAAATAGTCAACTAGCTGTTAACACCAACCAATGAGATAGGCAAAATTTCCATTGCTATTGCAACGAAAGTTTGTCGCTATTGCAACGAAAATCCCGACTAGATTAAAATAAGATTTTCATGGATATTGCAATGAACTTTCATGGCAATAATGAAAATCCTACCCTGTTTAAAAAAAAGATGAAACTAGTGGAAGCGTGGAAAAATTCCATGGAATAATCCGCCCATATGTAGTAGTGTGTTTATTTATTTAATTATATATATTACATGATATCATTCCTATAGTAATTATGTGTAATTTCAAACAATTAGGTAAGTACCAGGTTAAATATATGAATGTATATATCGAGCCTCTTATCGACGAGCTACTAAAGTTATGGGCTGGCATCACAATGTATGACATGTGTAAACCAATCGGGGAGAAGAAATTTAAATTTCGTGGAATACTTTTATGGACAATTCATGATGCCCTTGGACTAACACATTTTTGTGGTATGAAGCATTCTAATATTGCTCTTTAATACTATATAATTTTTTAATGTTAACATGGTGCATGTTTAATTTTTAAATAATCTCATCGTATAATTGACATTAATCCATTTGTTGCAGGTCTTCAAACAAAGGGTAAATTTGCATGTTCAATTTGTGGCCCTAAGATGAATTATCGTCATTCAAAAAGTTGAGGAAAGATGGTGTTTGATGAGTATAGGCACCTTCTTCCTAAGAACCATAGGTATTGTACTACTGAAAAACATCTTTTCAATGGGAAAGAAAAGACTGGTTTAAAACCACGAAGAATGACACCTCACCTATGGAGGTTGGAATCTAATAGAAATCATCAAGGTACTCAAATTCATAATGTATTGTAGATCATGTAATGTTTTGAATGTTTATTTTAATCATTGAATTTATTTTACTGTATTTGATAATTATTTTTGTGATTTCTTTTATGCTTCATGAAGGTCGCAATAATCATGAAGGTATTAATAATGGGCTTCCACGAGGAATGAAATTTTATCCCGCTCAACTCATGAGATTTCCCTACTACGAGGAGCTAAAAATAGCTCATTTGTTTGATACAATGCATATCAGGAAGAATGTGACTGAAACATTATGGTGAATCATAGATGGTAGGAGGGACAAAGAAAAAATTGTCAAAATTTGTACTAGCATTCAGGAAGCCAATCATGTAATGCGAAGTGTGATCTGATATTCAAATAGATCAGATGGAGTACTAGACCGAAATAACCTTCCATGGTTATTAACAGAGCAACAAAGAAATGATGTAAAAGAGGTCATTCAAAGAATTAAATTTCCCACAGGTTTTGCTTCAAACATAAAAAAAAAATATTAACGAAGAAAGGTGAATTTGGTGGGGTAAAAACACATGATTGGCATACCTTCATTAAGGTAATAATTTTGGTATACATATTTATATATATTGGCCTTATACATATTTTATTATTTTTATTTTTTCTTGTATACTTTGGTCGAAACAAATAATGATTCATTTTGTTGTTACAGTATGTTCTACCACTATATCTCACAAACGACTTTGACAACAACTTCAAACAAGTTATATATGATCTTGGAAAATACATGAGGTAAGTAGTTGTGATTTATATGCAAAATGTTATTTCAAATTATTGTTGTACTTAATGACACATGTTTTACTTGTAATTTAATATCGTATATTATGTTATGTTGAAACATGTTATTTTCTTGTGTCATGATCTCATGTAGATGGTTGTCATTGAAAGAAATCCACGAAGATGATATAAAGTATTGGAAGAGATAAATTCCTCGTCTAATGTGTGAAATGAAAAAGTATATACCTCCAACATTTTTCAATGCACAAGAACACTACCTCATACACCAAGTTGAGGAGATTGAAATTTTCGAACATGTTCACACAAGATCAATGTGGATGGTGGAGAGGCACTTGAAATCATTGAAGGCGTTGGTTAGACAAAGAGCACGTCCTGAGGGTTCTATGGTGGAGGGATATATGTTATATCAATCCATGGTGTATATTAGTCAGTATCTTCCTAAATTAGCAGTGCCAACTATGCATGCAGTGGATTGCATTTGAGATGTGAACTCCATCAAAAAAATTGAAGATCGAGAGCATCTGTTGGGGCAAGGTAGAATGAAAAAAATGAAAGGTAATATATTAATAATTGTGAAAATTTATATTAATAATACATATAAAGTTTCATTTTTTGTGTATATGATCATACTCATTAATATATTAATATAATTTATTTCATAAATTATAAATATTTATAATTACCTACATATTGGACGTTATAACTAATATTTAATATTGGTGAATTATGTTTTTTTGATTCAGTTGCTCAAGAGTGGGATGCACTACATTTATACATTGCAAATAATCTTGACTGGATGAATGTATGGATTGAAAGATGTAAACAACATAATGGAGGTAGGTTATCATGGCAACGACTGTCTAAATTGGTTAGAGAAGCTTGTCGTAATGGATATGCCAATGTTACGCAGAGGGAAATTGATTTAGCATATGATTTGAAAGATGGATAGGTAAGAAAATTCACCCATTTTATTCAGTTATTTTATATTATATTAATGTGACTACATGTGTACTGTATTTTTTAGATACTTTCGAATTTATATAAATATATGTTAATTTATTAATTGACAATGCATCTTTTACATATCTGACATATTGCAGTTGAAACACCACAAGGCTATGTGGTGCAATGGTCATAAATTTTGCATCAAACAATTGGATGAAACCAGGAAAACTTCTAATAGTGGGATAACTGTAGTATTCCAGATCACTAATGTTTCATCTAGGAGTGACAGACATCCCTAAGAATATGAAAATAGATACTATGGGTATTTAAACGATATACTTGAGTGTGACTTTAATTCCTTCAAATTAGTTATGTTCGATGTCAAATGGTATAGGTTACGAATGCATGAACGCAATGAGGAAATAACTGTTATTCAACATGCCAATGGATTTCCAATGATTAAAACAACGATGTTTGAAAGAGGACATGATCACTATGTTTTTCCAAGCCAATGTGAACAGGTCTTTTACTCAAATGTTCCAGGTGAAAGGGATAGGTTGTTTGTTGTTAGATATGATCCAAGAGGAAGGCCAATTAAGTATACTCATTTACAGGAAGAAGATGATATTGAAGATCAAGAATATGATTCAACAGATCAGACATAGTTGAAAGATCATGGAGGGTCGACAGATGAAGAAGACGAAGAAGATCATGATCTAGGCGTAGGAGACAATATTGCAATTCTTGATGATGATGTGGATGAAAATATGCTCGAAAATGACATTGATGATGATGATGATATCATCAATCCTTTCAACATCGTTCCATAACCGGATGATGATACATAAGTCGATTTCAATAAAGAAGATCAAGATAGAGAATAATGATGATTACATAGATGTTGAGGTTGGATTAGGTACGTGACTATATAATATTTTAATTTGTATGAATTATTCTCTTAAAATAATTTACTTATAATGTCATGGGTTAATCAGATGTTTTTAAGTTTTATGCAACGTTTTTATATCCTATGTTGCATGTTGTTTAATTTTTATTTGAAACCTGAAAATAGTTGTCAATATACTAAAGTATGTGGTAGACTAAAAATATCATCTAGAAACACATAATTTCATGTACCTTCATTAATTTTTGTTTTTGTAGTTTCTATGCATGAATCTTAATAGGACGTTGCTTTCGATTATTTTCTATTTTATAGATTGGGTTTTGGGGATCAATTGAGAGTGATGTGAGGGGGAGGGGAGGGGCCATATAAGATTCCACCTTCACGTGGTTGGCCTTGTTCAGTAGAGGATAAATTATTCTTGAACCAAGAGAAGCTATTTCATTTTTATACCATCATGATCGTATAAGATTTCATCAATATTGTTACACATTTGAATCTTCTTAGAATTGTGATTTGTTACACAGTCCTTGAAAAAGACAAAAGACTTATGTAGAGGAAATTAATTTGGTCTTTGTGTGGGACATTTTATGCCATTAGTATGTTTTGTACAAAAATAATGGATCTTGGGGACTACACCATGGTCAAGGAACAAGGAACGAGGAATGATGTATTTGCATCATAGTTGTGATGAAAAATCCTAGTTTTTTGTTGATTTATTAATCAACACCATAAAAATACTAGAGGTGAGCAACAATGACATGTGAATGGGGCCAACGTTGAAATGTTTTCAAACTGTATCTGTATGCATTGAAATTTGACCTAGATAGACTATTCACATGCCTTAACGATATGGGAGGGTTTCTGGACTCAAATTTCACTCACACACCCACTTTCTTCCAGCATCATATCATCATGGAAACCATAAACCCTATTTTTCATATGTTCTAGTAGATATGTTAATGATTCCAAGTTTCATATTTGTATTTGACTGAAGGTCCAACTAGCTTGCAAAGTATCAAATTTTAATTTCAAGTTGATAAAACAAATATGAAATGAATCCAAGCATGATTTGATATCGTCGCAAGAGAGACAAATGTAAATAATCTTGCGACGAATTTTCTATACTATTGATGAAAAAAGTTTGTCGATAGTATAGCTAATTCATCGCAATAATATTATGTTTAATTTGAATGGTGTTACATGGTTTGCAAGGAGTGTAGGGATTATATTATGGTGCAATGTAGTGTAGTCTATAAGAACAATCTCTATGCCAAACATCAAAATGGATAGTACCATATCTTGTTCATAAGACAAATATTATTTGTATGTTTCCTTTGTGGTGGCTCAAGCCCTCAATACACATAATGCCTTACAATGAAATGTAACAATTTTACTATTGAATGATAGTGTTATGTCACCCATGGTTAAGGAAATAACATAAGGTTCTTAGGTCCTATTTGAATCTTCTTAGAATTGAGATTCATTACATAGTCCTTAAAAAAAGACAAAAGACTTATGTAGCGGATATTAATTTGGTCTTTGTGTGGGACATTTTATTCCATTAGTATGTTTTGTAAAAAAATAATGGATCTTGGGGACTACACCATGCTCGAGGAACGAGGAACAAGATGGAACAAAAATTGTACGAGGACTAGACATCAACAACAGTGACCTGTGAATGGGGCCAACGTTGAAATTTTTTCAAACAGTTTATGTATGCACTAAAATTTGTCATGGATAGACTATTCACATGCCTTAACAATATGGTAGGGTTTCTGGACTCAAATTTGACTACCACCCACTTTCTTCCATCATCAATTCATCATGTAAACCATAAACCCTAATTTTCTTTCAAAGTACACAATTTGGTTGATGCAAGTTTTAGGTTTTCATCAATATTTCTTCATTTTTCTTTCAAGTTCTTACATTAATGTATATACAATGTATATGCATCATAGTTGTGATGAAAAATCCCTATTTTTCATTGATTTCTTAGTCAACACCATAAAAAATACTAGAGGCGAGCAATGGTGACATGTGAATGGGGCCAACGTTGAAATGTTTTCAAATTGTATTTGTATGCATTGAAATTTGACCTGGATAGACTATTTTCATGCCTTAACAATATGGGAGGGTTTTTGGACTCAAATTTAACTTACACACCCACTTTCTTCCATCATCATATCATCATGGAAACCATAAACCCTATTTTTCATATGTTCTAGTAGATATGTTAATGATTCCAAGTTTCATATTTGTATTTGATTGAAGGTCCAACTAGCTTGAAAAGTATCAAATTTTAATTTCAAGTTGATAAACCAAATATGAAATGAATCCAATCATCATTTGATATCATCACAAGAGATACAAATGTAAATAATCTTGCGACGAATTTGCTATACCATCGATGAAAAAAGTTCGTCGATAGTATAGCTAATTGGTCACAATAATATTGTGTCTAATTTGAATGGTATTACATGGTTTTCAAGGAGTGTAGGGCTTATATTATGGTGCAATGTAGTGTAGTCTATAAGAAAAATCTCTATGCCAAACCTCAAAATGGATAGTATCATATCTTTTTCATAAGACAAATATTCTTTGTATGTTTCCTTTGTGGTGGCTCAAGCCCTCAGTACACATGATGCCTTACAATGAAATGTAAAAAATTTACTATTGAATGATAGTGTTATGTCACCCATGGTTAAGGAAAGAACTTAAGGTTCTTAGGTCCTATTTGAATCTTCTTATAATTGAGATTTGTTACATAGTCATTGAAAAAAGACAAAAGACTTATGTAGGGAATATTAATTTGGTCTTTGTGTGGGACATTTTATGCCATTAGTATGTTTTGTACAAAAATAATGGATCGTGGGGACTACACCATGGTCAAGGAATGAGGAAAAAGGAACAAGGAACAAGGAATGAGAAATGAGGAACACATAACAAGGAACAAGCTGGAACGAAAATTATACTAGGACTAGACACCGACAATAGTGACCTGTGAATGGGGCCAATGTTGAAATTTTTTCTAATAGTTTTTGTATGCACTTAAATTTGTTATGGATAGACTATTTGCATGCCTTAACAATATGGGAGGGTTTATGGACTCAAATTTCACTCACACATGAAATTTCAAATTTTCATAGGTAGAGGTCCACTAGACACAATAAATGATATACCTGATAGAAACTAACATGAGGTGCAATGTCATATCATGAATCAAATGTAGCTAACTAAGAGGGACAAAAATGGATGATGAGTTGATCACCAAGAAAGGGACTCAAGGATTTCCTTGGGCAAATCATAACAAACAAGGATGACTTGGGTAGTGACTATGAAACACCAAGAGATATGGTCAACAATAAGAAATGGACTTTTGATTATAACTTCGAGTGTAAATAGGATTGGAGAGAATAAAAGAAAAATTGAGATTACAATGGTTGAAGATAGGTGCAAGAAAATAATGGATGAATATGGATACATTGCAACAAAAGAGATAGGTTCCATGAATGAGTGCAACCAAGTGGTTTGATCCTAGATGAGTGGAATGAATGATAGTAAATGGAAGCTATGACCATGGGTGAGGCACTAATGGAATTACTATCCTTTGGGGAATATTGAATGGAGGTATAACATAAAAATTGTCTTCAAGGTATGGAGGAGGTGAAGGGACAATTACATGTGATGAATCACACCCTATCATATACCAATTTGATACAAATTGCTTGTGAGTCCTTAGAAAAAACCAACAAAACAAGAAGGAAGCATATGAATCTCTTTGGGATGTAAACTATATCGACTCCTAATCCTAATGGGGAAACAATGGCATGGATTACAACATGCAGTAGGGTGATAACTTGAGGAAACAACACTCACCGAATTTTCATCCTCTAAAGGTCATTGTGCATACACATTTATAGAAATGGAGGAATGATCAACGTTGACCATGTCAAGGATCAAAATTACCTAGGTTTTTTGTGTTTGTTCCATGAAATCAAGGTCTGTGATTACATTCAACCAAGTTGATTAGAATTATTAGGGTGATGCTTAACAACCCATGTATGAAAATCGACTATGCATTATATCAACATTGAGAAAGTCATCACTCCATCAATAATCATCCCCACATCTTATCTTGTGCTAATTCACTTATGTTGTGTCATATCAACATCCACTTCAAGGTAGGCTTGTGCTAAATTGTTTTCATTGTGCTACTATTCTTTTCTTCTATTTGTGCACACACTTTGACTCTCACACACTAAACTCCTTTGCTAAATTACATTCAACACACTCAAATTTTTGTTATGTTTCCTAACAACTACTCTAATCAATGATTGTATTATTTTACCATAACTCTCAATAGATTGACTTTAAATTGTCTAGTGGAAATTATGTATAGGTAATCCTTAATTCTAGTGTATTGAAATCATAATGCACATATTGCCTAAGTCCTTTATCCCAAATTCTTTCTAGTTTTCAAATTCATGTTTATGACAATCTAAAAAGGCTTTTATATGACATTCACAAATTTTGGGTCTTTATCATCAACATTTGTGCATTGAGACTCACATAGGTTGGTCTTGCACTCTTGTTAGGACACGCATGTATACTAAAGGGATTTTGTCATTCACCCCCCTCTTTTGAGTGTCTACAAGCATAATTGCAAGCAATTTTATCTCAAACACAAATATAACAAAAGACTAAGCACAAAGACTAGAATGTGCTATTATACCAGAGAGGAAGATTGATAAATAATTTTAAAAACAAGGAATGATAGTAATGAAATCACCAATCTCACTATCAGGAAGTCTATAAAAAAGATAAAAAAGTACAAAATAGTTTCCCCACTTCTAGAGAAGCAATTGGTAAAATCAACAACGTTCATGGAATCAAAACCCTAGGGACAATTATGTAGCATTTTATTATTAAAGAACCACAAATACCATAGATTTGATCAATGGAACCATATGGAATTTAAGATGTTCTCTTTTGTTATGTGTTTGGTGGACCCCTTTAAAAACAATGACAAATCTCTATTCCTAACTCCTCCTATTCGTATCTCCACAACACCTCTCCATATACCACATGTACAATTAATCATCAAGGTATTAAAAGAAGATTTCCTAGCCTCTTTGGAGTCAATAAATCTCCTCGTATAAAATTTATACCCGTCCGTAAAAATCAAAGGGCCAAAAAGGAGAAAATACACACACATACATTTACTGCGCTTGCCCTCTTTCACACGCCCATTTCCTTTGTATTATTTGTTCATTCATTTATTTATTTTTCTTTCATTTCAAAGGTCTCTGCTTTGGGAGCCATCCAGGGGTTCGGGACCTTCGTATCTCAGTAGCGGAGCCATTCCTGCACCCTAAATATCATCTTCCAGTTCCTTTTTTGAGATTCTCACCTCACCACAGTGGCGCAAGGAGAAAGTGACCTCGGCCACTGCGGTGCAAGGAGACAAAGACCTTGAGCCACTATGTGCATAAGGAGATAGAGACCTTGACCTCGAGCCAATATTCACAAGGAACAAAGAATGGTGAGTAATTTCATTATGAGAGTTTTGATTTGGAAAATGAATGAATAAATTTGGACTGCTTATTGCACACAAATGTTTGAATAAGAGGTCTTTAGGATTCCAAAATCTCAAAATCCACAATCAGATACTTAGCATTTCAATAGGTTTCTGATGATTCTCATACTAAATTTAGGGTTTGGTCACATGGATATGGTTATTCCATGATTGTTTGGTCTAATATTGGTTCACAATAGTGAGAAATGTCATCATTGTGCTCTGCATGATCAACGTTTTCTTCATTTGTGACCTATTCTTCACAAATATTTACAATATCAAAGAGCTGGTTGTCTAGGATATCGAGGCTCTAAAACTTTCATGAGCATTTTCTGTAACATTGCACATCCACGTTCTGATTGTCATGGTAGTGTTTGACTGTAGAATACCTTAACTCATCATTGAATTCAGATCCCAATAATTATGTTGTACAAGAAAAGATCCTTTCAAGGGATTTTGTCAAACCTGTTATGTGTCTTTCACAAGAAATCTTAACTTTGATTGTAGGGATGTCATGAACATCATTATTCATAGGAAAACTATCAAATTCACAGATTATGGTTCTATCCCCATTTCGCCTCAGTTTGCATGGTTTCTTTGCATTGTTTCCATCAAGCATTTCAAATTGTTCAACTTCAGTCTTAGGGATATTCATGTCTATTCTGGTTAAACAACCATTTTCAGCTTAATCATTTAGGTAATATCTTTCCATTTCACCAAACGAAAATTTATCCAGAGTATCATCACCCTTGATTTCATCCAAGCCACAAGGTTGCCAGGGAGTGGTCAAAAATGGTTTAAAAACATGAAAGTGGAGGAAGTCCCTTGGACCCTACTGTTTACATCTCGAAAAATAACCAGTTGTGATATAGGTATGCCAATTTCATTCCTAAAATCTCGGTGGCATGATTTACTCGCTATGGTAAGGCAATTTGTTACATGTGAGGGACGGTTCAGGCTTGTATTTTTGTATCATTTATGCCTGCTTATGAGTTTTATGGGTTTCCCTTTGAATATGCCATATTACTTACTCAGAACTCAATGGGGAAAAGATTTAAGAAACAGGGGTCAGACTCTAGTCTTTTTCATAACAGCCTGATTAAAATCATCCTCATACATCATTTAGAGTCGCAAAATGACTGTTGGGATTCGTTTATAACATGAAATGGTTTTGGTAACCCTGAATTGGGAGAAGTAGATAAACTCGTCGTTGAGGAAACCCTTGTCCACCCGACGACATCTCTTCCACCTCCCCAGACTTGTGCCTCTTCCCCTAACAACGAACCCTTGATCCATCCTAAGGTCATTCAATAGGCTAGCCAACATATTAGACATCCAAAGGACTGTGTTAAAATTGCAAGGAAACCTACATGAAAGAAGTTTAAAAGTAATGTTGATGTCAATTTCAAAAACAAAAGAGCTAGCAGGCTAATTTCTCGAAGTCTTTGAAATAAGACAAACTCTCGTGCAGATGCGATCAGCATGATTGAGGTTAACGAAAGCTTAGACTCTGAAATTGACAAATTCCTTACAAAGGAAGACCCTATGTCATTCGGGACACAACCTGACTGACCCTATAACTTTATCGATAATTTGCCTCCTTGTTTGAAAGACAATCCAGAGTTTCCTGGTGTCCAGCTCTGCAATAAATCTACTATTCGTATGGAGGGTTCTCTGATCCATAATCTTGTTCATTCTGATGAAAATGCCAGACAGTCACAGTACGATGTCTGTCTATCATGGATCAACAGATACTATACTGATGTATCGTTTCTACAGTCACGGGTTAAGTTTTGAAAAGACCAAGTTGATGTTTTAACAAACAAAAACCACAGGCTTGAATCTATCATCCAAGGGAAGGAGAAGCATATGAAAACCACAGGTCATGTGATATTTAAAAACATAGAGGCAGCTACAGCCATCGTTAACTCCAAAGTTTCATGATATGATTTGATTTCATGATTAGAGGTATGATTTTTTTTAATTTAATAGCATGATTGTTGTCATTCTTAAGTTAGATTATTTGGTTTGTTGAATAAACTATTTTTATTATTAAATTAGCCTGTTTTATTTATTGAATAAAATGAGATTTCATTTACTATTATAACTAGCTACAAAATCGCAAGATTCTATAGCCAGTTAAGAAAATTTGAATTGTCTAAATTAATGACAGAAAACATATCTGAGATCTTCCTATTTTCTTTTTCTTTCAGGATAATTCAGGGGTCCATGATTTCAAAGTTGATCTGAGGAACTTTTAAGATCTCCCAGGCATATCTATGATGTATTTTGAATAAACAGAAATAGAGTATTGTTAGTTTTTGGATATTTAGTAAAATCAGGGTGGTTGCATCCCCCTTTATTTTTGAAACAAATTTGATCTTAGGAACATAAACAATTATGTTTCCTGAGACCTTTATAAACCTATCATTTTGTGAACAGTGGATCATCTTGGCCTGGGGATAGAGTATGGATATTTGCACACAAACTTGAATGAGATAGAATACATATTACAGCTTTAGCTTTTGTGTATCATGTTTTAGTTTAAGTTCTTCTTATCTCTATATGATAATAGATGATGATAGCTTTTTGTCTTCATAATTTATTGTTATTTGAGATAATTATTTTCATATACTATCCATATCTCACATTTCAGATATAATATAGTGTGATCATTAATTTAATACAAATCTAAGATTTATCTCTTATTTCCTATTGAATGTAAAACTACAAGTTCTTACAAGAAGATTTATATCATTGTAGTCACTTGTAAATCATAAGATCACTGTAACTGTCTGTTATATGTTATGTTATCAAAACTCAATATCCAGCATATTGTTTCACATTTGTTCGAAGCACCCTTGAGATTCATTGCAGGTTTACTTCTCAGATAAGGTGACTGGATATTGACTATTGTATAGACGTTGGATGCATTAACAGGTTAGTCTGTTATTTGATTTCATTTACTTGTTGAATATAGAAGTTTTATATATATAGAACATTTTCCACTATCTATAATTTTATGTTCAATTAAGTAGTTTAATATTTGATTTTATGAATGTATACATCCAAGAAAACAAACCAAAAAATTAAATAGTATTTTCTCTTTCTTTATCACTGTTGTTAAAGGAACCAATTTACATTTGTTTTTTATGAGTTTAGATTAAAACTCGTGATTTGTATAGATTGTATATAGAACTATTATACATATATTATTTAAATAAACTATACATATATATATTTAGATGTACATATATATATTAGTGATTGTTATTTAGTAAGTTATTGTATTTCCTTTAGTTAATTTTTTCGCTTTCTTTAGAACTTAGATCGGCCAACGAAGCCGCTAAACCCGTCAGAGTGAATTAATACAAACGGCTTGGGTTAATTAGACAATCCCGGACCAGATTCACTCTTCCAGTTGACGAGCGGTCAATTTTTCCCATCAACAAATGGTGCTAGAAGGAGGGCCTGAATACTATTAATGGCACGAGGAGGTCGCAAGACTCCTCCCCCACCTACCCGCTCACCTATAGTAAAAATAAGTCGTTTAGACGACAACATTGTCCCTCAAACAACAACCACATCAAATGAAAATCCATGGATCACCATTGAACCAGTAACTCCAAACCCCCCAGGGGCCAACGTATAATAAATTGTTCGTCAATCCCTCATAAGAACATACAGTGCCTTGGCCCGTATCAAAAAACCAGGTCGGCCTTTGAACCAACCATTATACTTCTCTGATATCAGGGAACAACTTGAAGGTACTGATCTTACCTTAAACCCTACGAAGCCAGATCATATCCTCACTCCTGCAGCAGGATGATCTGGTATTCCACCATCACCACCCCCTTCATCTCCTTCTTCTTCTAGAGAAGAATCATCAGACAAAGGCATTTCTTCATCTTAGCCTTTGACACCTCCCACACCTATGGCCAATCCAAAAAATATCGCCAGACCTTGGCTCGACCAAGATGCAATGGCCATACTTGGTCCCCAACATCCTTTGCCTAAACATCCAGAGAAATGGCTCTCTAAATTTGACCCAGATTCCAAGCAGATTGCTGAAGATCATATCAAAATATTTATGCTAGCCATTAGGCTCTGTAGTGTTGAGCACGAAGACGTAGTGTGCATATTTTTCCCCTACACCTTTGAAGGCAATGATTCTACCTATTACTTTTCCCAACAACCCCACATCATCGTGTCATAGGATAAATTCAAGTCATGTTTCCTTGAAAAATTCGGAGACGACAAATCTCCTGAAGTCCTAGTCATGGAACTCTCTAGTTTAAATATGAACGCCAAAGAAAATATAAAAGACTTTAATCAAAGGTTCCTGACATTAAAGAACCGAATCCCCACGGATTCAATGCCTGCCGAAAATCTTACTGTCGCATACTACACAAAAGCCTTAGATCAAAACATAGCCATTTGGGTAAAAAGGTACAAGAAAGACACATTGTTAGAAGCCTTCGAAGAGGCGAGTCAAATCTAGAAAGATATTTTCAACCTAAAAAACAATACCTGTAACGAGCCAGAGACAATTTCATCCTCCAAGAAGAAAATTAAAATCCTTCTTAGACCTCCCCAAAACAAAACTCAACCAGATAGTTCGGATCTAGAAAACTTATAGAAGGTCATTCAGAAGTTGTCTAATCAAGTTATAGATTTGAAAAGATCGGCTGAAGAAGCTTCTTCAAGCAAAGGACCTTACAAACCTCCTTTTAGAAAGCCTTTTCCCACAAACCGGCCTAACTCAAATTCTAAAGGCTTAAACCTAGAAAGCTTACAATTCGCTATTCAGACAATTCTAGAAGCAAGTGATCACTTGATTCCTCTCGAGATTCTTAAAGAAGTAGCTGAACAAGAGATAGTGGAAGAGGACGAATCCTCCCCAAACATTTTTGGACATTTTTCGGATAACATTTTTCAATCTAATTTCGAAACAGTGCATCCTTACAATACCAGGAGCAAGACAACAAATAAGTCTTCTTTTGAAATTGTAACTAATGCACCTCCAAAACAATCTAAATCAATTGAAACTAAACAGAATTCAGCAGCCCCAAGTTTAGAGTATGATTTGATTGAGTATCTAAAAAAACTTAGGGCTAACATTTCTGTTTACGAATTATTAAAATTCCCTTTTATTCTCCAAAAGATGCTGCAGAATATTGCAAAAAACAACAATCCGAACAACAACAAAGTTGCTAAAAACAACCCCAAAACACCCCAAAAGGTCTCTGCCAAAACGACGTCAAAGCCTTCTGATAAAAGAGACCTTGTTGTAAAAAGTGTAACAAATGTAGATAAACTAGTTTCAGGGGATGCGATTAAAAAACAACAAACTTCTGTTGTTAATACTCGTAGAAATGTCCCTCCCTTTTTGTTGACTTTTGAAATTTTCAATAAGAATGTACATAATTGTATGGTAGATTTAGGTGAATCATCAAACGTAATGCCTTGGTCTGTCGGTAAAAAAATTAATGCTTTCAACCGTCCAGCCTGAAAATTATTAAGCTTGATCGAACTAGTGTTATAGTAATAGGCGAATTAAAAAATGTGCTTATCAGATTATCATCTAATCCTAAATTCCATCAAGTTATTAATATCATTGTCATAGATATCCCAGAAGTATATGGTTTGTTTTTAAGTAGAGATTGGTCAGAACAATTACATGGCTATTTTGCAACGGATTGGTCTCACTTGTGGCTGCCTGAGAATGGAAATCCTAACAGAATCAAGGTAAATCGTGAGCGTTATCTTAAGTTCACGGTAACTAATTTAAATGATCCTAATGAACCATTCACTGTTTCCGCCAATCCACTTGAAATATAGGGGATGGACACTTTTTCGGCAATTTCATGGCTGAAACTTCTACCATTACTAACCCGGAACAACAATCTAAAATTATGACATGCACACAGTCAAAAACCTTCTCCCAATGGTCACATGCACCTGACGAAAACCAAATTTGGTCTCTTTACTTCAATGGGTCAAAATCTAAGGAAGGAGCCGGTGCAGGGTGCGTGCACATTGATCCAGCAAGTAACAAAACTTTGATTGCTTGCCGGTTAGAATTCGAATGCACAAACAATACGGCTGAATACGAGGCACTCCTGCAAGGTATCAAGAAAGCACTAGATTTGAAGATCCAAAATTTGACTGTCTTTGGTGATTCTAAAATCGTGGTTAAACAGGTAAACAATTATATTCACTGTTTATCTCCACACCTGAAAATCTATCAGACTGAGGTATGGAATTTAATGAACAAGTTTTCCGCATTTAATATTAATTTTGTTCCAAGATTGAATAACTCTGAGGCTGATTTGTTAGCTAATGTTGCCTCAAAACTTTTTCCTGCAGAAGGCCTATCTCCAAATGCATTTTCCGTCGAGTTGTTGTTCAGACCATCCGTCCCAGACAATATCACAAATTGGAGAGTCTTTGATGACGATCAACAGATCATCAGTTTTCTCCACATGGAAGAGACTTTCCAAGGCACAGTTATCGACGAGGGTACCCACGACGAAATCCTTTGCGATTTTACGGTAATACCAAATCCAAGATCCCCGAAGTCTGCATCGGATATGGTAAACTCTATCCCAAAATTTGTGGTCAGATTAGAAATTTTTTATGATCTTCATGATAAATTTAGGAAATCAGTGAATTGTAAAACAAATAGTTCTTCCTTGACACATGAAAAAGTAAATTTAGGAACTAAAGATAACCCACAGTGCATCAATTTGGGTTTGGGATGTTCTGAGCAAGAAAAGATAGCATTTATTATGTTTTTTAAGGAATTTAAAGATGTCTTTGCTTGGACATACGACGACCTTAAGACTTTTGATCCTAACATCATACAACACATTATTCCCATGAAACCCCAGACCCAACCTTTTCAACAGAAGTTAAGAAAGATGCACCCAAAACTTGAACCGACAGTCAAGAAAGAATTAAACAAACTCTTGAATGCTAAAATAATCTTCCCAGTGAGACATACACAGTGGGTCTCTAATCTTGTCCCTGTAAGGAAGAAGAGTGGTGAAATATGATTTTTGTGTCGATTTCTGAAATCTTAACCGAGTGTTTGATAAAGACAACTACCCTGTCCCTCCCATGGAGCAGATCCTTCAACAAGTATTTGGTTCTGAAAGATTATCCTTGTTGGATGGTTTTTCAGGGTATAACCAAATCCTTATGTCTCCCCCAGAACAACTCAAAACTACTTTCCATACCCCATGGGGCACCTACGCTTATAGGAAGATGCCCTTTGGGCTCATAAATGCCAGTGCCACTTTTCAGAGAGTGATGGATATCGCTTTCTGTGGTTTAATCAATCAATCTGTAGTAGTTTACCTAGATGACATCACTGTCTTCTCAAAAAATAAAGGAGATCATCTAGCTCATCTAAGATCTGTTCTACAGCGATGTCGTAAGTATGGAATTTCTTTAAATCCTAAAAAATATGTCTTCACAATAGAACAAGGTAAGCTCTTCTGATTCATTATATCAAATGAAGGGATGATTATTGACCCTGAAGGGACCCAAGTCATTTCAAAACTGCCCCCTCCCTCTTCAAAAAAGTCCATGCAATCTTTCTTAGGATAGATAAACTTTTTTAGGAGATTCGTCCCCAGCTTTTCAGAAATGGTGAGACCATTACAAAATTTAATAAAAAAGGATGTACAGTACCATTGGGGACCTTTATAAAGTCAGGCTTTTGATTCAATAAAAAAGGCTATAGTAGATGCTCCTTCTCTAACGAGCCCTGATTTTTCGCGAGACTTCAGCCTCTACATGTTTGCATCTGACCGGTCTTATGATGTTGTCCTAACCCAAAAGAATGTTGAAAACAACGAAGTCCCAATTGCCTTTATGAGCTCAGCCTTCAAGGGAGAAGAACTTAATTACCTAGCAGTAGATCAACAAGCTTACACTGTTTTTAAAGCAGTAAAACACTTTCGATCTTATCTGCTAAAATCTAGGACAAAAATCATTGTCCCTTACATTGTTGTCAGAAATTTGTTAGTGCAGAAAGAACTGGATGAAAAAAGGGCAAACTGGGTCACATCCTTACAAGAATATGACATAGATATCACCCCAGCACAAATTGTTAGAGGCCAAGGTTTATGTAAGTTGGTGGTTGATTCAATTATAGGACAACAAAATGAAAATGATATGTTAATACCAAATCAACACAATCAAAATCAAATCTGCTGTGCACAAAACCTTACTAGTCCTTGGTATGACAACATCAAATTTTGTCTTATACACGGATCAGCTCCCCATCACCTTGATCCAAAAAATAGGAGAGCACTGAGATTAAAAGCTGCTTCTTTTCACCTAGTAAACAATATTTTGTTTTGCCAAAATTTCGATGGAATACTTATGCACTGTCTTGAAAAAGATGAAGCAAAAAAAGTCTTATTAGAATTACACGCAGGGGAAGCTGGTGGGCATTTCGGTGTAGACACCACCTCCCACAAAGTATTAAGAGCAGATTATTACTAGACTACCCTTTTCAAAGACACTCATGCCTTATGCCGCAAGTGTGTAATCTTTCAAAAGGCATCTGGACAAATACATAAACCAACATTCCCACTGCAACCAGTTTTGGTAGACTCCCCTTTTCAGCAGTGGGGCCTGGATATTATAGGTCCAATCAATCTATCATCCTCGCAGCAACATAAATACATCATAACAACCACATATTATTTCACCAGATGGTCTGAGGCTGCCCCATTAAAAGCTATAAACACCAGCCAGGTAATATCCTTCCTGAATTCAAATATTATCACTCGTTTCGGTATTCCTAAATGCCTAGTATTTGACAATGCTTCCTATTTTTCATCTCTTGAAATGAGTGATTTCGCTCTAGAAAAAGGAATTAAATTAAAGTACTATGCCAGCTATTACCCCCAAGTCAATGGTCTGGCGGAATCAAATAATAAAAACCTGATCAAAATCATCAAGAGAACGGTCTCCAAAAACCATAAAAACTGGCATAATGCACTATTGAATGCAATCTGGGATGACAGGGTAACTCCTAAAACTGTTGTTGGTAATTCCCCCTTTTTTTCTCGTTTACGACAGGGAAGCGATTCTTCCACCGCATGTCCTTCTTCCATCTCTGTAGTTATCGCAGAAGGTGTAAGAAGAAGATTGTCCTCCCTTGGAGAGTCGGATTAACGCTTTGCTAAAGTTAGAGGAAGTAAGGGCTCAAGCAAAGTGAAAATTGGATCAACATCAACTCATTGTTAAAAATTGGTTTGATTCCAAGTATGCCTCTAACAAAAATTTTGAGGTAGGAAACCTTGTCCTTAAGTGGGACAAACCTCATGAGGGAAAAGGAGAGCATACTAAGTTTCAAAACTTGTGGTTGGGACCATTTTTAATTGCTAAGAAACTAGGTCCCAGTTCCTTTCACCTGCAGAATTTAGAGGGACAGCCAGACACCTTCCCGGTGAATGGCCAAGCTCTCAAAAAATACTTTACCTGATGAGTCTCCCATACACCTTTTGTAAATATTTTATGTTTTGTTTTCCTTGCTGTTTGTTTTTCTTTTCTAGTTTGTTTTGTTTTCATTTCTTCTTAACGGTCTTTCTTTTTGAAACACACATGCGTGCACCACGGGCTAGCTCAAACAAAGAAAACATAAAACTTCCCCTCGAAAATAATTGTTGAAAGTTGTCAGAAAATCAATTGTTGTATTTCTCTGAAATTGTAGCCTTGTTAAAGATGACTTTTTGTTTGAAAAGTGTTTTCTCGGTTTCAATCTACAATTGAAAGTATTCACGACCATCTATAAAAATATTTTTACAATGTCCATGTTCTTTAAGAGAGGAACTCAACGATGTCTCCCTGTTCTTGAAAGTCGGTTTTATTAATGAACTATTTTTGGATCTTGATGAAGGAAAACACGAA
Organism: Picea abies; assembly: GCA_900067695.1. Classification (NCBI taxonomy): domain Eukaryota; kingdom Viridiplantae; phylum Streptophyta; class Pinopsida; order Pinales; family Pinaceae; genus Picea; species Picea abies. The sequence continues at coordinate 22,346 of CBVK0100099233.1, forward strand.
AATTTTTAAGGTCTATGACATATCAAGATGTGTTTAAAAATGGAATTTTCAGCGTCACCCCGCTCTATTGAATATTTTAAAAACTATAATATGAATAAACTCTCAGAGAGCTGTGGGAAGTGTTTGTAAACCCGCTGGGACACTGAACAGGCCTACTGGCAGTGGGTGAATGCATGCATGATGCCAAGATAACTTTGTCGGGGTACTGAACAGGAACACTGGTAGCGAAGCAATGTCAGGTAAAAGAAAATTCTCAGATATGGATTTCGTTTTGGCCTTAAGCATCCTTCGTTCTGATTTGAAATTTCTTGACATGATATAGACGTCAGAGTGGGTTAATTGACATCCCTGTCAAGGCTATGGACGCCTGCTGGCAGCAGCGGCCTTGTCAACACTATTGGAGATTTTAACTTAACATCATGGCTTTCTTTTGCCAAGTTTGTCACCAGTTTTTGTTTCTTTAAAAAATAAAAATTATCTGAAACTAGAATACGTTATGATTATTTGAGGTGTTCAAATGACTTTTCGGTTGTTCTTCAATTTGAAGTTTTTCATATTTTTCTAACCTAAACTCGTCGTGTAACAGAGATAACTGCTTTTCCCAGCATGTCGCCATTGTTGGCAGCAATAATATAATTGTTATTTTTATTAAATAATCTACATAGCTGCCTACACAGGGTCATGAGATTTCATTACTCTTCATGAATAGTTTCTGAAACCACAGTTGTAAATCATCGCTTTTTACCTATCGTCTATTCATGCTTCGTTTTCATGACTGAAAGCATGAAAACTTGCGACTGCAATTACCATTTTGTTTTAAAATTTCATTGAAGGCAAATTGTTTATTTAATTTGTTATGGAGTTTTGATTCCTTGCCATGAAGATATTACCCTCTTTGTTTTTTACCCTTTCAATTCTAAGCATGCCTAAGCGATTGATAGTTTTAATGAACAAAATACCCCCACCATTTGATTTTTTTGTATGGGTTTTGGTTTGATCTTTGATCACATTTCTTTCACAAAACTTTTGATTATTCATTTTTTTGACTTATCCAACTTTGTAATCAAACCATGATGCATGCACTTATGCTTGTTTTAAGTGCTTTGCTCCTAGCTCGTACTCAATGCCAACGTGGCATATGATTTACAGACTACCATTACTTCTTAGGATGGTCTCAGGTTTCACAAACCTCTTCGCATACGTTTTAATTAAACACCCTTCCCATCGTATGAGTCCTTACAACATTTATTGTTGGGCTTGGGGTTATGGCTCTGTTTCGTTTTCAAAAACCCTACCTGTATGTTGTGTTTTGATTACCCTCCCATCCAGTATGGCTCATGTCATAAGAATTGAACCAAACGGTATCCAAACCCTGCTCTCATATGACGATGCAAGGGAGGATTTGGAAATAAATGGCTGGCATGTTTTCATCAAGAAGTTTCAGGGTTTTAATCTTCAGGTTGCCCAAGAATTCACCTTATCCTTTGATGGTTGTAGGGAAAAAGTTGGTGATGTGAAATTGGAGGTAACCGAGGAGTTCCTGAGTCAAGCCACAAGGTTGCCAGCAAGTGGTCAGAAATGGTTTAAAAACGCAAAAGTGGAGGAAGTCCCTTGGACCCTGTTGTTTACATCTTGAAAAATAACCAGCTGTGATAGAGGTATGCCAATTTCATTCCTAAAAGCTCAGTGGCATGATTTACTCACTATGGTAAAGCAATTTGTTACATGTGAGGGACGGTTCGGGCTTGTATTTTTGTATCATTTACGCCTGCTTATGAGTTTTATGGGTTTCCCTTTGAATATGCCATATTACTTACTCATAAGTCTATATAAAATGGGTAAAAGATTTAAGAAACAGAGGTCAGACTCTAGTCTTTTTCATCACGGCCTGATTAAAATCATCCTCATACATCAGTTAGAGTCGCAAAATGACTGTTGGGATTCATTTATAACACGAAATGGTTTTGGTAACCTTGAATTGGGAGAAGTAGATAAACTCGTCGTTGAGGAAACCCTTGTCCACCCGACAACATCTCTTCCACCTCCCAAAACTTGTGCCTCTTCCCCTAACAGTGAACCCTTGATCCATCTTAAGGTCATTCAATAGGCTAGCCAACAGATTACACATCCAAAGGACTGTGTTAAAATTGTAAGGAAACCTATAAGAAAGAAGTTTAAAAGTAATGTTGATGTCAATTTCGAAAACAAAAGAGCTAGCAGGCTAATTTCTCGCAGTCTTCGAAATAAGACAAACTCTCGTGCAGATGTGATCAACATGATTGAGGTTAACAAAAGCTCAAACTCTGAAATTGACAAATTCCTTGCAGAGGAAGACCCTGTGTCATTCGGGCCACACCCTGACCGACCCTATAACTTTTCCAATAATTTGCCTCCTTGTTTGAAAGACAATCCAGAGTTTCGTGGTGTCCAGCTCTGCAATAAATCTACTATTTGTATGGAGGGTTCTTTGATCCATAATCTTGTTCATTCTAGTGCAAATGCCACACAGTCATAGTGTGATGTCTGTCTATCGTGGATCGACAGATACTATACTGATGTATCGTTTCTACAGTCACGGGTTAAGTTTTTAAAAGACCAGGTTGATGTTTTAACAAAAGAAAACCACAGTCTTCAATCTATCATCCAAGGGAAGGAGAAGCGTATGAAAACCACAAGTCATGTAATATTTAAAAACGTAGAGGCAGCTACATCCATCATTAACTCCAAAGTTTCAGGATACGATTTGATTTCATGATTAGAGGTATGATTTTTTTTAATTTAATAGCATGATTGTTGTCATTCTTAAGTTAGATTATTTGGTTTGTTGAATAAACTATTTTTATTATTAAATTAGCCTATTTTATTTATTGAATAAAATGAGATTTCATTTACTATTATAACTAGCTACAGAATCGCAAGATTCTATAGCCAGTTAAGAAAATTAGAATTGTCTAAATTAATGACAGAAAACATATCTGAGATCTTCCTATTTTCTTTTGCTTTCAGGATAATTCAGGGATCCATAATTTCAAAGTTGATATGAGGCACTTTTAAGATCTCCCAGTTATATCTATGATGTATTTTGAATAAACAGAAATATACTATTGTTAGTTTTTGGATATTTAGTAAAATCAGGGTGGTTGCATCCCCCTTTATTTTTGAAACAAATTTGATCTCAGGAACATAAACAGTTATGTTTCCTGAGACCTTTATAAACCTATGATTTTGTGAACAGTGGATCATCTTGGCCTAGGGCTAGAGTATGGATATTTGCACACAGACTTGAATGAGACAGAATACATATTACAGCTTTAGATTTTGTGTATCATGTTTTAGTTTAAGTTCTGCTTATCTTGATATGATAATAGATGATGATAGCTTTTTGTCTTCATAATTTATTGTTATGTGAGATAATTCTTTTCATATACTGTCCATATCTCACGTTTCAGATATAATATAGCGTGATCATTAATTCGATACAAATCTGAGATTTATCTCTTATTTCCTATTGAATGTATAACTACAAGTTCTTACAAGAAGATTTATATCATTGTAGTCACTTGTAAATCATAAGATCACTGTAACTGTGTCTGTTATATGTTATGTTATCAAAACTCAATCTCCAGCATATTGTTTCGCATTTGTTCGAAACACCCTTGAGATTTGTTGCAGGTTTACTTCTCAGATAAGGTGACTGGATATTGACTATTGTACAGACGTTGGATGCATTAATAGGATAGTCTATTATTTGATTTCATTTGCTTGTTAAATATAGAAGTTTTATATATAGAGAACATTTTCCACTATCTATAATTTTTTGTTCAATTAAGTAGTTTAATATTTGATTTTATGAATGTATACATCCAAGAAAAAAAACCAAAAAAGTAAATAGTGTTTTCGCTTTCTTTATTACTGTTGTTAAAGAAACCAATTTACATTCGATTTTTATGAGTTTAGATTAAAAGTCGTGATTTGTACAGATTGTATATAGAACTATTATACATATATTATTTAAACAAACTATACATATATATATTTAGATGTACATATATATTTTAGTGATTGTTATTTAGTAAGTTATTGTATGTCCTTTAGTTAATTTTTTCGCTTTCTTTAGAACTTAGATCGGCCAACAGAGCCACTAAACCTGTCGGAGTGAATTAATCCAAACGGCTTGGGTTAATTAGACAACCCCGGATCGGATTCACTCTTCTAGTTGATGAGCTGTCAATTTCACTCGTCAACAAGTTGTCAATGTGCTCGGTAACTGAACCCTTTTGCTCGAGATTTATCAATTGGCTAAAGAAGGTATTGCTCCTTGTATCCTCATAGTGTGCTATCATTTCTTCCATGAAAATTGTCCAAGTGACGAGTGATTTGNNNCTTCCATGAAAATTGTCCAAGTGACGAGTGATTTGCGAGAACAAAGCCATTGATACCATAAAAATTGATTAGGTTATAAATATAAAGAAGCAATTTGTACCTTTTGTGTATGTGGCACATTATGGA
>CBVK0100099234.1:16633-26844 GCA_900067695.1 Picea abies
TTATAAATCATACACATGATAAACCCATAAAATAACACATAAATAATAATACGACATGTAAATTTATCACACAATGGACACTTATCTTGTAAGAGTTTCACCAATTGCATGCAAACCTTCCACGAACCTCCTAGCCTTATATCACACTGCTCATCACTCTCAGTAGTGGGTCACCCCTGAGCTGTGACTAAAATCTACCCAGATAAAGGGATTCCTAACTAGGCTAATGGCTCATGGAAACAGGAAAGACTTCGCCACAGTTGCTCACTCAACTAACAACCTATAGTCCCTCATTCCCCACATTCCTATCCCACCCCAGGAAGTGTGCCCCTTCTTTGCTCAACAGTCCTTCGGCTGCCCCACTTCCCTTCCAGGGCTTCAACAACAGGCCAGATAGGAAGTCTCAGATCCCTGTAGCTGTAGTTTAGCACCTTCAGGAAATCAATTTCCCAAAAATTCTCTCACCCAGAGAGAAATTTCTCACGGGCATGACAACCCATCTCTTCAATATGCCACGGGCCTGACAACCCACTTCTTTAGTATCCCACGGGCATGAAAACCCGCTCCTTCAGTCCAACTCCCCAGCTAACCAGCTACACAAACCTATATGGCCATGGATACAAGCTAAGGTACAGTGACATAAAGTATGGAGGATAACTGATTATGTGAGTGAAAATGGTCATGGCATCATGGCTGAATGATGGAAGGAATGAATGGTCTCCATGATGAAAAAGATGATGAATGGAAAAGATCCCCCACAAAATGAACTAAGTCCCCACAATAAGTATGCAGGTCCCCAACTTGACACTTGTCATGTTGGGAGCTACTTTGGCCCACTTGTCCTTGTCATGTTGGGAGCTACTTTGGCCCACTTGTCCCCAACTTTAGAACTTAGGATAAAATAACTGTCCATACTTTATACTTTAAGAAATATTAATATAATATTCCTTTTTGGCTTAAGCTCCCTAGCTTAGCACTTTTCCTTAACTTTTTGCCCTCCCTTTCCCTAACTAGTGGATTTTAGTCCCCCATCTCTTTTATCGTGGTCGGTCTGCGCGCAACGATGTATTTTATATTTATTATGAGACATATACAAAAATAGGCGCACTAGACTTTAACATTTAGGCTCTTTGGCCTAGTCAAAACATAAGCATCCTAGCTTATAATAACTTGTCTCACCAACCTATAAAACACAACATATACACAAAGGTTCGCTAGCCTCAATATCGTGCGCACTTAAGATGCTGCGCACGGTATCTTGGAATGTGCCCATTTCATCATTTTAATACGCAGTACTTGAGCACACTACAGCCTGGAAGATGCATGCCAAAAGGTTATAAAACAACTCACCAGCTTAAGTACATTATTACATTTACAGTTGGGGTTTGAGCTAGGGATATTAAAATCCCCTCCCCTTATTTATGCACTATCCCCAGTGCATCATGTACACCTATACAAAAAAAATTTCAAAAATCCTCAGTGGATTATATACCATGTACCATTCAAATTCTTTAAAATATCCAAGATTTAGCTATTGAAAGCTTGTCATCCATCTGGTGCTGTACTTTCCAACACCGATTCTGGTACTCATACTGCAACTGGAAGTCAATTTATTTATTCCATAGGGTTGCTTTAGGAAATAATTCAGCTCATTGTTCCTTATTACATGCTTCAATTAAACTTCATTGAAGCAACAACTGGGTATAGATCCATGATGTTCCACCCAACCTTATATCTCACGAATGATAAACTCTCATCAACATATCATCCCCAAGCATGGGACATGACTCCATGAAGACAATGTCTTCCCAAGATAACCACAGACCACAATCAATATCAACATCGTTTGGGCCAAGGTACCAAACCTCAACAACACTCCAACCAATGGTCTCTCTTCCCCACATGCCTGTACAATCCAAGGTAGTATGCACCTTCACTGTCCAACAGTTCATCGACTGCTTAACTTCCTTTCCAGGGCTCCAGTACAGACCGGATAGGAAGTCTCAGAGCACCGTGGCTCCAGGAGTTCCCACTTTAACCATTATCATCTCATCTACATCATACACATGCAATTATCATGAGAGAGCATTATAAAAATTCCATTTTAGAAATCAAATCAATTTCATAATGAATTTGACTATTCCCAAAATATGAAATTCTATTTCATAATTTTTCATTGTTGTTGCAATAATAAGATGTAGTTTTCCTTATGGGTTTTAGCAAACACCATGCTAAATACCATTTTTCCTACAATGATTATATATTACATACAACTAACAAATTGTCAATATTTTCTATACATCATAATTCTACATGTACAACACCTTATGCAATGATCTTAGAATTGCCTGCACCTAGCAATTCAATCACAATTACCAAACAATTTAACCAAACAGAATGACTCATCATTCTATGCATATGCATGTTCATAATTAATAACAATAAGTTAATTTCTTCAATTTTCTGAACATGAATTTTTCTGTAGTCACTATTCCTGTGACCATCTCACTTGCAACTTTCCTGTTGCAATGTTTAACAATTCCTGAAATGTTCTCAAATCACGAGTTAGAAACATTTCAACCATTAGTATAAATATTTCCATGCAAAAACATATATACATGCACTCACAAAATGAATTCAACAAAATGCATTTAAGTATACAATTCTATCATGTATGAGTGCAAATCTACCACTTACCAGGCATGGGTGCAACTCTCAATGCCTATTTATTCAATGCACCTTTGCATTGATTTTCCGAATGAGCTTTATCTAAGTCATGCATCTCACCATCCATAAATTGGAAATCTAGCCAATGTCTTGACACATCTCCACACACTTCCCATTGTCTTCACAATTACTTGGATGCCTTCCTTTTCGACTTGAACACTACACCAATAATACAATTCTGTAGTGTTTATTAGTGTTACCAAAAAGGTTGCAACCCAAGATTTATTTAAAGGTAGGAAGCTCATTGGGTATTTGTGTGTCACATAACCTTTCTATAACCATACCTTGCCATATCCAACCATGTCCTGATCTCATACATGACTAGATTTCTTAGCATCATTCCTATAACAAGTTATTATCTTTTATTTTCTTTGGTTATTGCCTCATAACCAAATTAACATGACATGCTACTATGTCATTGTGTGCATTCAAAAGATAAAAGATTTTATAAATATAACAAGCCTCTAGCCTTTACCACACCTAGTGGTAACTTAATCCTGTCAATGCACTAAAAGAATACCATACATTGTATTATAAACTTCAATTTGGGGAAATCCATACCTGAATTTCCCTTTGGCAGTTATGCAATATATTTTCAAAAGAGAAATACTTACCTGCATGGCTGCCATTAAACAAATTTAATGCTACCTGATTAGCTGATGAAAATAGAAGTTTATCATGCTTCTTTATTAGACTTATAATTCAACATTCCAACTTTCTGTTGCTTCCTTCCATATGCAACAACATTATTAACAACACTTGCAAACATGCAAGCATTCTCACTTTATGGCTGTCCCAACCAGCCATAAAATACTTGTTGTTATAGTAATTGCAACAACTTCTTTCTTCCTATATCACATTTACTTGTTTATCCCAGAAGTCTTCCATTCTTCCGGTTTCCTGAATCTTCAAGTGCTCTTCACTGTAACCATTGTGCATGCTTATTTATGATCTAAGCACTTTCTAGCCAAAACACTCTTGGCTGCCTTTTCTCTTCCATCCAAATACTAGACTGATATTAACCTTCAACTTTTGTTCACTTCCTGGATCCATCTAATCCAACTCATACTTGGGTGAGTTATAATCCCAATCATGCTGTATTATAGACTATGGATCTTCAACATCCATTTATTTTTCGATCTGAACTATTCCAGCTCTTCCTTGACTAAATAATTTTGTATTTTAGTTTTCTTGCACCCCCCTCTTTTCCTTGCCAACTAGCCTCACACTCGGCTTGCATGGCCAATCTCTTTAGCATGTTGTAAGGATGGACATATTCCTCCTCTTCTAGCTGCATATAATTAATTAAAAGCACTTAATACAGATTTTAATTTACCAACACAATTTCAAGTGATACTTCCACCCCTGGAAATGTCACTCATGGCTCCATTCCATTTGAGATGGATTCTTCTTAGGAACCATCTCTTTTTCATTCAAAACCATGCATAGAACCATTTTCCTTTTCATTGTTCTTTACTGACTTTCTACAGAGATTCATTCCACTTTTAAGTGTTTCTTGGCTTTGGCATCTTTATGCTATTGTGGAAATATCTTCAATACCCTTGGAATGCATTAATAATATCTACTAGTATTCTTCTTTTCCTCTTGGATTGTTTTCATGCATTCCTATTTTCTTGATATCTATCCCATGAATTCTTCTTTCATTACTCTAGGATGTTCATGGACTTGTAGCCACATATTATGTTGATATTAATTTTCAACATTTCACTAATATTTGGATTCCTTTGATCCAACTCCTACATGACCCAATTCTATTTCTAGTCATCTTTTATGAGTAACCTTGGACAATTAACACCAACTTCCTCCTTGAGGTACTTTATTTATTCCTTTTTTAACTGATCATATCAACACTTGGATTTGCTTGTTGGTTATCACTTTCCCCTATCTTGACCGATCTGATTTCATCCTGCCCTGCACAATCCACTTATATCATGCCATATTGATGCCCTTCATATCAAGCTTTCACTGCGCACTCTGATAAACATAAGGGAAGCATTACTCTAATTTCATAGCTAATCCCTGGATATGATGCACTCTTTATCCAAATATGCATTAAGCCTCTTTCTTTATCTGGTTACTATCATTCCGATAGCCAATTCCTTTTATAATAGATCTTACTCCCATGCATTTCTTAATTTGTATATTGGTTTCTTTGGGAGTGTTCACTAATTCATTCTCTACATGATCTATTCCTCTGCCCAGATTCCATTGAATACTTGACTAACATGAGAGGACTTCGTGTAGTGGCTTCCAAAGACTTTATGTCTACGCCAATACTCATACCTTAACCTTTTGTAGTCTTGGATTTTGATCATCTTATGAAATATTTTGTCATAACACTCTTTCCCTAAGTACCTCTGCTTAATTTTAACTAAACTCCAACCTTCTCACCCGTTAATAACTAAAATTTTTTAACTCTACAAAATGTGTAGCCAACAAAACTTTGTCAGGTTAATTGACTCAACAATTTTTATGAAATATATGAACCATTCTGGTTCCATAATATATCAGAATTATTTCTTCTGATTCCCTAGAAAATTGAATGCCCAGATCAATTTTCTGGGTGAATAATTATATTCTACTATCCTAAACCTTTCCAACGCCTGCTCCCATGCTCGATTCTGAGTCTTGAGCAGAAAGTTATGTCTATTTGAAAATTGCCCAATAACTTTTCTAATCATTCTTCAACTTGGCGCAACTCTACGTTGTAAATATGCATTTTTGCACCCAATCCATTATAATTTTAATGGGAGCTCCATTGGGTTTCTTCATATACCTATTATGGACACTCTATCCAAGTTTCACCTTTTTCTAGGTTCCAGGATGTTAGTTACAGTTGGCTGAAGGCCAAAATACCATATTGTAACTGATATGCTACAGGTACCTTCTTTGCCATATTAAACACTTTTAAAATGCCCATAAATTTAATTCAGCTCTTGCAATGTATTCTATGGTTCAATAGATTTCCATTGACTTCTCCTGCACCTCAATATGATTCCAGAGCAGAAAGTTATGACTCTTTGAAGTTAGATGGGTCTTAAAATTTACCCTCCATTGTTTGTGCCGTAACTTTCTCATAAAAGCTCCGTTTGACGAATAGTTTAAACCATTAGAAATATCTCTCTGAGATCTTTTATTTGAGCTGCAAAGACAGAGTGTACCTTTGGTACACATTTGTCTTGTGGTTTTTGAGTTGCTAAAAACGCTCTTAAGGCCCTCAAAAACACGCTACAAAAAGATGAAGTTCAAATGATATAAAATGTTGCAGAAAATCACTGGTTTTCTGTTGTTGTTCACCTTTCAAACAACTTCACATGCACAAATTTCAACCTGTAACCCATTTTTACCATCCACAAAAGTAACACAAGTTAAATCGTGCTTTGTGCACTTTAAAACCATGGTGTATCACTTCTCTGTCATGCCAATAACTTATGCACACTACTTTTATGTCGTGCGCTAATATCCACCGTGCGTCGTTTTGGTTCTTGCACTATTATCTAATGCACACATTTTTTTTGTATCACGCACTGTTATTCCACACACATTTTACTCTGCACGCTTCACCATGCCAGAGTTTAGTACGCCCCACCAAGCACCAATACTCTGCGCGTACCATTCACTAAATTGTTGTGCGACAACATATACTCACATTGCGCACACAGCTACCAAAATCCACTGCACTATGCCAATACTGCACACACCATGCACACCATTATTATGAATGCCCATACCATGCACACTTCTTATGCGTATGCACACCGTGCAATGCCAAATTTAGCGCGCGCACCCACACACCAAATTTTTTTTGTGCGGTGCCAAAATTTAGCATGCGCACCAGAAAACCACTATTTTTCTGTGCGGTACAAAAATTTAATGCGCACACCCGCACACTAACATTTTTTTGCACAGCACCAAAATTTAAAGCGCATACCAGTATGCCAATATCTTGCCGCGCAGTGCCAAATTTTACCTATCTTTCACTGCACATCATGCATTTTTAGTGCGCCCACCTATGCACATTCACCTTTATGTGCATCAAATCCTCATTAATTCCGCTGCAAAAATTGGGGCTTTTTCCTAACTTTTTCTCCAATTTACCATAGACATTCTGCAACCATGAAATTCGTTCAATTTCACCCCGATAACACCAATTCAACCTTTGCAACAACAAATCGTTGTGGGTTGACTTTTCATGAACGAATTTCGCCAAAATAAATTCACTAATTGAGAATTTTATTTATTAATCTCGATCCAACTGTCATGGATTCACTGTAATTTCAAATTCGACCAATTCTAGGTTTGAATTTGCTAGAACAGACATTAAATCAAGAATATCTCACCACATGGCCGAATTTCTCAATTTTTGTACCATATTGTAGCTGGACGCTCTGCAACTCGAAATTTGGCCACTTTGAAATAAATCCTCTGTGAAACTTCTGTTCAACTTAACTTGTTCGGCCCATCTAGGTGTTATCACCCCATAAATTATGGGAATCAACTTATGACTTGGATATTATGGATATTATCTGTATCTAGTGCTTTTATTGACAATTAATTTTTCATTTTACAAAAAGAAAAAGAAAGGAAAAAGAAAGGAAAAAGAAAAGAAAAAGAAAAAGAGGGCATAAAAGAATTGAAACAAAAGCCCCATGCAATAATAGTAACTTGGTCATACCTTTCAAGCATGACCAAGTTATTTTAAATTTTCAATGTTGATAGGTTAGTGATTAAATCTGACCAGACTGTCTAATCCTGGTCAGATAGCCCTTAGGTTAGATTAGTGAATAAATTTGACCAGACTGTCTAATCCTGGTCAGATAGCCCTTAGGTAGAGTAATTTCTTAACCCAACAGTTTAATCTGGGTTAATTGTCCTAGGAAGATAGGATTAGCATGTATGTTAGTTGTTTCATTTGTTTCACCCCCCATGAAAATAGGTTAATAAATATGTTACACCATGTCCCAAATGCCTAAGAATAGTTTGTTCAAAACCCCATGGTGGTATCTCTTTGAAATTTGAAGAAAAACCCATAAATGATTTATCCTAAGTTTTTCCCCAAGCTCATATTTCTCTGCTCATGATTTATGTTACATTCACTTTCCAATGGTCCAGATCACGGTGCTTTGATCAATGGCTCACAGAGCATTCCAGACCCCCCCTAGTGTTCTGCTTTTAATCAAGGGCGGGGGGGGGTCCGGAATCGGTGATAATATTTACACAGATCTGGATGGTCCAGAAAAGAGCGCGTGAATCCACGACCCACATTGGATTCCAGACCCCCCCGCCCGTTCTACCTTTAACGGAGGCTTGGGGGGGGGGGGGGTCCGGAATTGGTAATAACTTGGGCGCACATCTAGACGACCCAGAACAGAGCGCTTAAATCTACGGTTCACATTGAATTCCAGACCCCCCCCTCTGTTCTTCCTTTAATGGAGGGGGGGGTTTGGAATTGGTATTAAGGAGCGCGCTAAGATCTGCGGCCAGAAAATAAGTGCGCAGATCAATGGCTCATAATGGATTTCAGACCCCCCCTGGTGTTCTGCTTTTAACCAAAGGGGGGGGGTCCGGAATGAATATTCCTTACGGCGGGCCCCTTGTTACATGTGGAATTGTCCTATTGGTCCAGAGGTCCCATCCCCCACATGCTGCCTGACATCCCATTACCCCTGGACGTCATCCTCCACTGAGTCCACTTATTCCACTTGCTCCTGGGGTCATGTCAGTTCCCATAACTTTTGTCAGTCCCTGTTGTCAGTACCTAACCCCCTTCACTCATGAATAGCCTCCTTTGGCGACTTTTACCTCCAATCACCAACCTCCACGTCAGTCGTCCGTATACTTTGGCCACCGTCACCTGCCATATTACCCCAAGTGGCCCGTTGTCCATTAATAACTGGATAATATGCCCTTTGTCATGATGGTCGTTTTCCCGCGTCCAACCGACCCCAGTTTTGAATAAAACTACCGTTATGCCCCTTTCATTCATTATTCATCCATCGTGCTAGAAAACTTACCTATTATTCCTCCATAGCTCTCCCGTCATTTTCCTCCACAACCAGTAGACCCCACTAACATCGTTTTATTGCAGGTACTGTTGCTGAAATGGTGTCAAAGCCAAGACAAGCTGAGGGAGAAGAGAATCCTTTTCTTCCTCCCCCTGTCGACCTGGACAAAATTCCCTTGGTCGATAAAGATCGATTGATAGCAGATACGATTTGTAGTTTCGACTTTTCTGATCTTCAGTCATGGCTCCGGGAGGTGTTCCTGGACTAGAGCGACGAAATTGGACTCTGGGAGTCCAATTTGCCCCTGTATATTTTTCCCTAGATTCATCATTTCCCAGAATTCGCCCTCAAATGCCAAGCCCATTATGTCCCCGACAGAAAAGCCATCATTTCTTCGTCTGGAGACGCCCTCTTTTTCATCACCCCCGAAGATATTGACCAGATGATGCAAATACCCCATGTTGAATCTGCGTCCCCATTCAATTTAGAAATCCTCACTGAGTTATATCAAAAAATGACTTTCCCTCAGAGAGCTCAGATATTTGAGATTTTCCTCCCCACTTCCGCTCCACTTCCATTCCACCAACCCCCCTTACCCTTCTTCCATGTTCTCCACCAAAGGAAATCAAATCATTTGTTCCCTATGTGCCCTGCTTGGTTATTATTCTGACCAATGGGTAGATGAGCCCATCCTGGGTTTTCTGTCCATTTTCTCAAATGATGAAAAGCCCACAACGCAGTTTGACTACAACACCTTCTTGGCCGATAATATTCATGAACAATTCGTGAATTTCGGCACAGAGGGGATGTTCAGATATTCTTCCATACTGGTGTACATGTTCGTTTCCTTTCAAGCCGACAAATTCAGTTCCTCCTTCAAGAAGATGGATGCAGACGGAAGGCCCCAGCTAGTCACAGCATGGACTTCTCTCCTGAAGCGTAACTCTGCTGAATATGAATTCAAATCTTTCATTGATCAGTTTTACCACCCAGTGGTAAGCATGTTGAGCAGCAGGCCTGAGCCACGAATAAATGAAGAGGTCCAGAGAATTCTACATCTCTTGGAAGATGCAAAGACAGGAGACTAATACTTGTATCAGAATCACACTGAGATCCGAGTTTACAGGTGTGAATTGGCACCCTACAAGCTGCCAAAATATGTACCGGTAAGGATTTTTGCATTAGAATATATTAGGCAGATAATGAATTCCAATGATATTCACTTTGTTTCCCTGAAGAAGAAGCAACAATTGCGGATCAAGGGGCAGATTGGTTCTTTCATCTGCAATAGTCGAGGCGCAGGGGAGGATGCAGACAGAATGTTAAAGGAGATGAAATTCTTTGCAAGTTTCACCTGGCACTATGATCCATGTGGGATCATTTCTGAAATGAGAGTGAAAAATAAGAATGTCCCATATGCGCACGAGTCCAAGCCAGAGATCGAGAGTGAGATCGGAA
>CBVK0100099235.1:0-10680 GCA_900067695.1 Picea abies
GAGATCGGTCTCGGCATTCCTGCTGAACCGCTCTTCCGATCTCACCAAAGCAACCAGTGCTTCATAAAAAATTTACAATTGGGAGCCTCACTCAATCATCTATGGATTACAAAAATGCAAAGACTAAGTTTATATACTCGGGAAAAGTCACCTCACAGAGGCATGCCCAGTCACCCAAGGCTTGGTGTCACTTCAGTCGAACTCGTACTTATATCTTTCTTCGAGCACCATCTTAACTGCACATGGCTCCTGCAAGGAAGGTAGCTGAGCTAGCATGTGCAAAATTCTCTGTCTAGTCAAGGAATACTACATGCTTCCTTTGGAACAATCGGTACGCAGGACCTCTTTGAGAAGACCGCTTGCCAAACCTTCCATTCTTCACACTTAATGAATGAAAGGAGGCTTCAACCACCCATCCTCATATTCATTTACTCTAAGCAAAAACCAGGATCTAGGTCGCATCAGATGGCGCATGGAGATCACGATGATCCTTTCGGTGACTAGACCTGATGACTTTTCCCCCTTTGCGCAACTTTTTTTTTCTTTCCTAAGTGATCATGGGCTGTGACTCTGTGCTTATTCCCCAGGTGCTTTCAGCATTCATGAATAGGAAGGGGCTGATCCCTATTTCTTGAAATCATGATTAGCGAAACACCGAGACAACTTAATCTAGCGCAATGCGCCCCTCTAGATCTGACGGTTCTGAACTCTCCCAAATTTGCTGTGTGCCCCAGGTCCTGGACGCTCTTGTCACTTCACGCATTGGGGGTATGAGGGAGCTACTTCTTGTGCTTCGAAATCTCGATGTGCGAAAAGGTGAGGAGCCTAATCGTGCACCGGGTGTCCCCTTTAGATGGATGGCTAATAATGCTCCTCGACATTGTGGGCCCACCTTTGAGCGCTTTCGATGCTTCAGGGTTCGAGGGTATGAGGGAGCTGCTTCTTGCACTTCGATATCGCGATGGGTGAAAAGGAGAGGAGCCTAATCGTGCACCAGGTGTCCCCTTTAGATGGATGACTACTATTCTTCCCTGCATACAATATGGGTTCGATCTATTCATGCTAATCTTGGCGCAACTCTGCTAACTGCGATTTTCCGCCAACCGCTAATCTACTCTTATGGATGAATCTGGGGCCTCCGACGATATAATCTCGCCCGCTCACTTGCTTGGGAGCCTGAAATGAGATTTTTCACGTTGCGCTCAGGCGCTCCTCATGCGACTCACTGACCTGAATGCTATTGTGCCCTGGACAAGAAATGTCACTAACATTAGGCTTCATTGGGAATAGAGTCATCCCTGTGATGCTCTAAGTACTCACTTTGCAGTTCCAATGCTTTGTTGTTGGGATATGGAGTCATTTACTAAGCCGAAACAATAAAAAATAAAACAAAGAACTAAAAGGACAATATTTACAAACAAAGGAGCCTTCAAAGGATCAGACAAAACATTTCTTAAGAAAATGCCCATTTACTGGGCTATTGAAAACTTCTTCACCCCCAAAATCCTGCAACCTATAAGTGCTATTTGAGAAAACCTCAGATATTCTAAAAGGCCCAATCCACAGGGCTTCAAACTTGTTGTGCTTGCCTTTATCTTGTTTAGGGGCATCCCATTTCAACACCAGGTCTCCTATCCGAAATTCTTCCTTCTTGGCCTTCTTATCGAAAATCTACTTGATCCTCTGCTGATGGTCCTGAATTCTGTCCATTGCCTACTCCCTGGCCTGTTGGGCCTCCACTAGCTGATGAATTCTTCTGATCATGTCATCAAGCTCCTCCTGATGATCCTGGAGGAATTTTTCTACAGGAATGGCTAAATGAGAAGGGAAAATAGCCTCCCCCCCATAGACTAATTGGAAAGGAGAGACATCGATAGATCTCTTCGTGGCTACTCAATCGGCCCTTAGAGAAAACTTTAATCTTGAATGCTAGGCCTTCTTGTTGTCTTCCAAAAATATTTTGATGATCCTTATCAGGATTTTTTTGGAGGATTCTTCTAAACCGTTTCCCTGTGGATAATATGGGGTGGAGTGAATCAGTTTGATCCCGAACTGCTCATAGAACTTGGCTAATGTCTCAGACCTGAAAGCGACTAATTTATCAATGAAAATTTTACTTGGGCAGTCGAACCTTCTGATGAGGCCCTCCAGGAACCCAATGATTACTTTGTGGGAAGCACTCCTGGTAGGGATAGCTTCAATCCACTTGGTAAAGAAATCTGTAGCAGTTAGGATCCATCTGTGCTTCCCATTGGAAGCGGGGTGAATTTCTCCGATCAAATCTAAGCCCCACTACTAGAAACATCCCGAAAAAACCATAGGATTTAGTGGAAAGGACCGGAGTTGTTGTTTTCCTGCAAATCTTTGACATTGGATATAGGTTCTAACTCCTTTATGGACATCAGCGAACAAGGTGGGCCAATAGTACCTAGCTCTGAGAATTTTGTGGGCTGAGGCATTCCAGAAATGGTGCCCTCCACATAGGCTGTTGTGAAATTTATCCATGATCATATCGGCCTCTTGTGAATTCATGCATTTTAAAAGCACCCCTAGGGGGTCTTTCCAGTATAAAATTTGATCGATAAGGAGGTATCTGACTGCCTTGAGCTTCAAAGATCTTGCTTTGTTTCTTTGCAGGTCGTCTGGAGGCCGCAACTCTTGCATAAAGTATATAACATCCTTATACCAAGGACATCGATCCAATGGGGCCTCCCTCTGAGGGTCCATGTCAAACAGCCGACCCTGTTGAATTTCTGAGCATTCGTTGATGAAAATTATCCCCAAAGCTTGGCAATTGGCTTTAGCTAACAACTTGGCTAAACCTTAACCTTTGATCAATTTGGTAGGCTTTATTTCCAGGTCAAATTCCAGAATCTTGGATATCCACTTACTCCTTCTCCTGTCTAGGTCAGGCTGAATAAGAATGTCTTTAACAGCAGCTGAGGGGACATAGGTGATGATTTTTCACTGCAGGACATGGATTCTAAAGGCCTTAAGAGCCTTTACTAGGGCATAGGCCTACTTCTCCATGGTGTCATACTTGACTTCAGCATCCCTTAATGCTCGGCTAAAATAGGCAATAGGATGCTCTAGCCCAACCTCGTTTGTCTGTAATAAAACAACAGCCACAGTGTTGGGTGAGGCAAAGGAGAAAATAACGAAATCCTTCGAGTAATTGGGACTGATAAGCATAGGGGGTTCAGTCAGGGCCTTCTTTATTTTCTCAAAGGAATGTCGTGATTCAGGAGTCCACTTCACTTCATTTTCTTTCCTTAACATGGTTTTTATAAGTCTTACCTCCTCAACAAAGTTAGGCACAAATCTCCTCAGAAAATTAATCTTACCAAGGAAAGATTGGACCTCCTTCTTGGACCTCAGGACTGATAAGTCTTGTATTGCCTCAACTCTGCTGGGATCGATTTTTACTCCTTCTACTAATACTATGTGGCCTAGTAACTTTCCCTCCTGCATGGCAAATAGAGATTTCTTGGGGTTTAATGAAATGCCAAAACTCCTACACTTCAGGAAAACCTTCCTGAGATGACAACACTGTTCTTTTTCAGATTTTGAAAACACTATGATGTCATCCAGATAGACGACCACAAATTTATCCTTTTCCCCAATGAAATCTATGTCCATGGCACGTTGAAACGTTGCCCCTGCATTCATTAATCCAAACGAAATCTTGGCATACATGAATGTTCCCCATGGAGTGGTAAATGTTGTCTTTTCCCTATCCTCAGGCAGAACAGATACTTAATTGTAGCCAGAGAAACCATCGATCATGGACATCTTGGATTCTCCTGTTACCCTCTACAGTATATGTTCCATCTTTGGTAAGGGGTAGTTATCCTTTCGCGAGCTCCTGTTCAGATTTCTGAAGTCTACACAGAGTCTGATTTCTCCATTCTTTTTCCTTACTAGTACCAAGTTGGCTACCCACTCCGAATATCTCAGCGGTACAATGATCTGAACTTGAAGCAACTTCTTCACTTCCCTCTCCATGATAGGCAACAGCATAGCATTGATCTGTCTCAGCTTCTCCCTGAATGGCTTTGCCTCTCCTTTCAACGGGATTTTATGCTTGATGACAAAGGTGTCATATGTTTTGAGGTCCTCGTAGGTCCAAGCGAAAACATCAACAAATTCCCTCAAAAGTCCAATGTATTCGGACCTATGATCCTTTGTCAGACTTCTTGACAATTTGACGAACTTGGGCTCACGCTCGGTGCCAATGTTGCACTGAACAGTACCGGTGTCATCCTCCAAGATTTCCCCCTTTAACGACACATCATTTCTATAAAAAATCCTTTCCA
The DNA here is from genome assembly GCA_900067695.1 of Picea abies. Lineage (NCBI taxonomy): Eukaryota > Viridiplantae > Streptophyta > Pinopsida > Pinales > Pinaceae > Picea > Picea abies. The sequence continues at coordinate 4,317 of CBVK0100099235.1, forward strand.
AAGGAACCAGTCCCCTCAGAATATGGTTGTTGGGGAGCTACACAATGTCACGCTTTGCTATTTTACTCAGCAACTTACCCCCATCAAGCCTTTTTTTAGAGACAGGATCTTGGTCGATATGCATCTCTGAAAATTCTTCGATAGTCTCCAAGAATTTCTTGATCTCAAGATCATCCTCGAATAAACTCCAATGTTTGACGTTGTCAGGTATGGAAGGCTTGTATTTTACTTCTACATTATATCTGAATTTGGGAGGCAAGGGTACTTTGAAATTGCTTGCTGACATAGCCAAGGAATCCTCCATTGTGTTCTCCTCTCTTCGGATGAAAAAGATGTTAAATGCTGAGAAGAAACTGTCAATTAGGTCCCATACCTCATTTCTGTAACTCCTGATTCAAGGATGCTTAGCCTGATAAGTGTTTCTGACCTGCTGGACCACCAACTCTGCATCACCGAACACCGCTACCTCCCGAATTCCCATTTCCCTCGCAGCTCTTAATCTGAGAAAAAGAGCTTCATATTCTGCCACATTGTTGGTAGCTTTGAATTCTAGTTTGTATGACAGAGATATGGTTTCCTAAGTAGGTGACACAAAAAACACCCCAGCTCGAACACCTTCCCTGGAATAGGCTCCATCAAAGAACATTTTCCAGACGGGGGTGATGGAGGGAGGAAATTCATGGGAAGTGGTGGGTGGTTTTCTGAGTCTCAAAGAAGGCTCGGGAGAATTAGTGATTTGTAGTACACTGGAACCTAAATCAGTGTCTAAGGAAAAAATGGGATGGTTTGTAGGGTTGGCTTCGTCACTGATTATATAGGCCAGTTGGGCTTCCCTGTATAGACTTCATTATTTTTGGTGTTTTGAGGGCCCCTGTATGCTTTCCTTCCCTCCGCCTTCATTCTCTCCATCTCTGCAGATAGAGACTTCACCATCTTGGTCAGTTCATCCACTTGAGGGTGGGGCACCAATGGGCCAGAAGTTGAGGCTTCTGACCTTCCCTTTCTTCTGTCTTTGTCAACTTTGTTTCTCAATCTATCAGCTGCTAATACATTGGATTCCACTTTTATGGACACATATTTCATTTGAGCTAAGTTGGTGGCCCTTCTTTCTCTCAATAAAAGATAGAAATCGGGGCCAAACGCACTAGCATAAGAAATCTTGGCCGAGGCTTCTAAAGGATTTATTTCGGCAGGGATTTTGTTATACATCTTATTGAATCTTTTGGAGAAGTCGGAGACAGACTCTCCATCCATCTTCTTCAAAGACCCGAACTCTATCATGTAATACATGAAATCCTTCCTATCACCCCACTACCTTAGGAAAGCACTATCCAGGGCTTCGATCCCAGCAATAGATCCAGGGGCCAATCCTTTAAACCATTTCCTCACCTCGCCATCCAGGCTCTGTACAAAGACTCTAATCCAGACATCTTCATTTTCAATGTTTAGGTTGTCTGCATAACTGTAGAAAGCAGCTAGTTGCTCTTCCACAGTTATTTTCCCTTCCCCAGTGAACTTGGGCATTACTTCAAGTAATCTCCAGCAGGGAGAGGATTCATAGGATGAGGTAGTATTAAGGGAGCATATCTGGCAGTGACTATGGAATCCATTCTATTTAGAGGGGGATTAGCACCAACCATAGGGATATTAGGTGGAGGAGAACTTGGAGGAGAAGGAGTTCATGAAGGGGCTGCTGGGAATGAGTCTCGGAGTGGGATGGGAAACAAAAGGGGATTTAAGGAGAAGGCTAACAGGCTCAAGTCAGTAGATGCTCCTTTTTGTACATGAGTGGGGAAATCTTCTGCTGTATTGGGCCTATTCCAAGGTAAAACTTCAGAGGAGAGGGGAGTGACAAGGATTTCTCCCTCCAATCCCAGACCAGGAGGGGAAAAATCAGCAGGAATACTCCCAAAATTCAGGAAATGGGAAACCTCTGAAGGAGGTCTATTAAGAAACTTAGGAGGAGAAAATGGAGCTCCTACAGAAGGAGATGGTAGAATACCTATTTTGGTAGTGGAAGCTTCTTCTTCAGAGGCCTTTCCTTTTTTGAGAACCACCTCTGGATCAGTTTTAGGTGTAGCTAGAGGCAACTATGGATGAGACCATGTGTGTTTACCTCTGAAAGCCACAATTAACACGGCAGGTTCGCCACAGTGGAGTCATCACAATGGAGTCACCAGGTGCACAACAACAATATTTAAAGGATCTGATACCCGATGCACCTTCAGAATCAGAGGCTCAATGTCATTCAATCCTGGGGAAAATTTTCAACTTCGTCCCCAGCAACGACACCAGAAATGTTAGTGTCAGAAGTCACTCCTGGATTGCTTGCAGGAGCAGAGCCCAACGCCCATCAGTTTTATGTCACGATAGTTTTGAATGGGTGATCAAATGGATAAAGACTCAAGAAGATACAGTTTTAACTCAAGAAACCAGGCCTGGTATGTAGAAAGCAAGGGAGGTCTTGATCCAACTTCTGTCAGTAAATGATTAAAGGGTGGTAGAGGGAAGACTTGTGAGAAGGGTGAATGAAACTGCCTCGGGTGATAGGCCTTCGGAAGCTTGAAGATGAAAAACTCAGAAGCCAAGGTCCTCTTGGTCTAGAGCCTCAAGGAGCTGAAGGGTGACTCGACTGGATCCTCCAATTCTGAGCCGTTCAGAGCTAAGAAAATCATAGGAACCGATTAGAAACAATGCAACTGTTATAGTGATCCAACCTACATCATCATATAACATCTACAACTCAATTGGATCCTCCAATTATGAGCTATTCTAACACAGTAAACAAAGAGATGGAAAAGAGGCTGACATCCATAAAGTAAGGAGTCTCCAATGCCTTATACATTAACCAGAGTGACCAACGCTTCATCAAAACTTTACAATTAGGAGCCTTGCTCAACCATCGATGGATTACAAAAATGCAAAGGCCGAGTCTATATACTCGGGAAAAGTCAGCTCACAGAGTCATTCCCAGTCACCCAAGGGTTGGTGTCACTTCATTTGAACTCGTACTTATATCTTTCTTTGAGCACCATATTAACTGCGCATGGCTTCTGCAAGGAGGGTAGCTGAGCCATTAAGCGCTGAGCTAGCGTGTGCAGACTTCTCTATCTAGTCGAGGACTCTTGTATGCTTCCTTTGGAACAATCGGTACGCAAGACCTCTTTGAGCAGACCGCTTGCCAGACCTTCCATTCTTCACACTTAATGAATGAAAGGAGGCTTCAACCACCCATCCTCATATTCATTTACTCTAAGCAAAAACCAGGATCGAGGTCGCATCAGATTGTGCATGGAGATCACGATGATCCTTTCGGTGACTAGACCCGATGACTTTGCCCCCTTTGCGCAGCTTTTTTTTTCTTTCCTGAGTGATCGCGGGCTGTGAATCTGTGCTTATTCCCAAGGCGCTTTCGGCGTTCATGAATAGGAAGAGGCTGAACCCTATTTCTTGAAATCATGATTAGTGAAACACCGAGACAACTTAATCTGGCGCCACGCACCCCTCTAGATCTGACGGTTTTGAACTCTCCCGACGTTGCTGTGGGCCCCAGGTCCTGGATGCTCTCGTCACTTCGCGCATTGAGGGTATGAGGGAGCTGCTTCTTGTGCTTCAAAATATCAATGGGTGAAAAGGCGAGGAGCCTAATTGTGCACTAGGTGTCCCCTTTAGATGGACAGCTAAGAATTCTCCTCGACATTGTGGGCCCACCTTTGAGCTCTTTCGACGCTTTGGGGGTATGAGGGAGCTGCTTCTTGCGCTTTGAGATCACGATGGGCGAAAAGGTGAGGAGCCTAATCATGCACCAGGTGTCCCCTTTAGATGGATGGTTGTTATTCTTCCCTGCATACAATATGGGTGTGATCTATTCACGCTAATCTCGGTGCAACTCCACTAACTGTGATTTTCTGCCAATCGTTGATCTGTTCTTATGGATGAATCTGGGGCTGCTGACGATATAATCTCGCCCACTCACTTGCTTGGGAGCCTAAAATGAGATTTTCCGCATTGTGCTCGGGCTCTCCTCATGCGACTCGCTGACCCAAATGCTATTGTGCCCCGAACAAGAAATGTCACTAACATGTGGGTTGATTTAAGTTAATTATTACTAATGATGTTTATTGGATTTCAGATCCTATAACATGAATGTGAACCTACAACAAATGGAAATGACATGGCATTCATTTACACATCGAAAACCAATGGATAGTCAAGATAAAGCATGGAATTTGTTTGTGTTTGGGTAATATTACTTTGGAACCCACAGTCTTCTAGAGACAGAGACTAGGGAATGCCTAGGTTGAGGAATCAAGGATCCAAACAAACGCATCCATTGATCACATCTCTAGTGCATCCTGAGGCACGATATGGTACAAGTTAGATATCCTCATCCATTGTCATGTTATGATGATATATTATGGTGTATATTTGTCCTTCTGTTACTATATCTATGTTATTTTGAAACCTCATTGCTTGTATCAATTTCAATTAATATGTGTAGAACATGGGATTTCAAAAATCACCCTGTCTACCTTTGGGGCTTCTTGCATATAAAAACATGGTATTATTTATGTAAAGGAGAGATGGAAAAAAGAGAGTTTGTAATGAGATATTGATAGAGAAAAGTAATAGAGACATGCCATTACTTGTGCTTAATATTTGATGCTAATGTAATATGATTTCCAGTCAACAAAAGAGATTCGGTGTTCCATATTTCATGAATTGTTCTTGAATCTTTCTTATCTGTAACATTATTTAAGCAACATGAGACCATTGGGAAGGGCCCACTAGTGGGTTCTCATTACCTCAATGTTTCATAGTATGGAGTAAAAGTATTTTATTCATGAGTTTTGTGATTTATTATCAGTATTTGTTTCTTGCAAATATCTACTACAAATGATTTACATCGTTTTTACAATCATAAGGTAGATACTAATCTTGAATGTTGTCACTATCATAAATTGCAGATATAATTGTGAGCATTTATCTTGGTTTCTAGTGATATTTTATTTATATATTTGAGTATAACAACAACTTTGTTATATTATAAATATTTGCAGTATTCATAATCCATTTCATTTTTGTCTTATAGTATATTCTTTACAATCAATTTATGAGTTTGAATGAGTGATGAATGAGTGTTGAGTGAGTTTTTTTTATACTCAGAGGGGTCTGAATCAGTATCAAGTACAATTCAAAGCCTTTTTCAACTTATACTCAAACCATTCAATTATATCCAATGAGAAATGAACAATATCAATTATATCCAATGAGAAATGAACAATAGTATAAGAGTTACACAAATACACCACAGTACACCATGCACAATATATGAGAAATAATCAATAGTTATTGTTCAAGGGAAGTAATGACTTCCAAAGGTAGCTACAGCTTCCAAATGTAAAGGGAGGGATAAACCTCAAGAGTATGATACAATTCTCCAATATCAAGAGAGGTTTTAACTCCCCATCCTTTCCTCTTCCTTCCACACAAGAATATATGAGAGATAATAAAAATTTACATTAAATCATCACCATCAACCAACCATCACAAATAACCTGATAATGCTTCATGATAATTCTTCAACTTCTACAATTATTCAATTCTTGGAATACTCTAATCTTGTATATAATATTACTCAATGTATTTTCTGAAACTTATCCAAGTTTCACTCCTGGAATCCTTCCCAAAAGGAATTTATAGAAAGAATGGCAGACCTTATTCAATTCTGGTTTATTCAGGAGACCCAACTTGTACAGAATTCCCCGTGCTCAATATTTAACATTCGATTCTGAAACTCGTACACAAGAAACCAAAGTCCATAATATTTCCAATGAAATTGGTCCCACATCATTTGGATTCTCTATGAATACATTATGACTATTTTACTTGGAACACATGTTTATTGACTAGCTTCAGGACTGGTCAAAAACCATATCTTCCATAGAGTGTATCTCCATAATTATAGAGAATCAAGAGATAAAATTTTTAGCAAAGGTACCTTGACATGTCTTCTCAATACCATAGCAATTTCACCATCTGAATCATTCTATAAAAAAATTTATAGAAAAAATGGTAAGATGACATGAAAATAACATACCTTAGAACACATCACCAAAAGACTTCATCCTCCCTTGAAATCTGGCCTTCTTTACTTATGTTTTCCTCTGAAATTCGAATTATATTTCAAATGAATGTATAATGATATTTATTTATACCATTTATGTCACTTCATTTTAACATTAGGGCCGACCTAACACTTTATTATTTTGTAATTCTTTTCTTTAATTATCTTCAAGGCCTAAATGTACTTGCTTCTTCAATTCACTTTGTCATCTTCAAAAATTCATTTCTCCTCAACCAT
>CBVK0100099235.1:10686-26839 GCA_900067695.1 Picea abies
GTCATCTTCAAAAATTCATTTCTCCTCAACCATGAGGATCCACGTGACATTCCACATACCAACGGAAACAACATGATGTATACTATCCATCCATAGGTGTTGTATCTTCATGTGCATTTTCCTTCATGTCCAAATACCTTCATCAATCTTGTGGTCCAAAATCAATGACTAGGGTTGACATCAATGACAACAACCAATCTTCCAACAATATCCCCCTTTGTCATTGATGGAAACACTCATGCTCCCCCAATCATAATGATCCCAATTTCTCTCCCCCTTTGACATCAATGGCAAAGGTTAGGGCTTCTCCCCCTAAGTTTAATGGAAAAATGTAACTCTCTTCTTTGGGGCTGCTCCCACTGAACATGTGGCACTCAATAATACTTCATCCTTATTTTTGGTATTTGGGACATTTTCTTCCTTAGAATCCATTTGTGTGGATTATTTCTTCTCTCTCTTCTTCATGTCCAGGATTTATATGTTGTTCGATCTTTTTGTTGTAGTTGCAATCAATCTTCTTGAGTTATTTTCTTTGATTTTACATTTTCGGGAGTCAAACGTAAGAGTGTATCCTTGATCACACATTTTACTAACACTCAGTAGATTATGATTCAAGTCTTCAACCAATAGAACATTATTTTCTTTTACATTTTTTCTTCCAATCTCTACTACACCTTCTCTAAGTATTTTGGCAGATGAGTCATCACCAAATGCAACATTTCCACCCTTTCTCTTCAAGCTGATGAATTTGTCTTGATCCCTGATCATGTGTGAAGAACATCCACTGTCTATGTACCATTCATCTTCTTCTTTACATTCTTCAGTGGTTAATGCTATTTGACAATATTCATTGTATGGAATCTCTTTCCTTCTCCATACTGTGGTTGGCATAGGGACATCTTCATTCATATATCTGCAATCTCGTGATTTGTGACCAAGATAATTGCATTTGTAGCATACAATTTTTTTTTCCATCAATGGGTAAAATGCATTATAACTTTGTTGGCAGCCATTTCACTTTTTTATCCTATCTCTATAAGCTGCCTACACAAGTGTTTTGGAACCCTTGATTCTCATCGCAAGTTTTTGATTAAAACAACACTGTCATTTTGCGCATTTGCACACTTGCCTTTTGTTCTAGTTTTCATGACTGCAAGCGTGAAAACTTGGATTTCGAAGTCACGTCAATGGCATTAAAATCGTCACTAGATTATTATGGTTACTCTTGTCTATGTGTTCATTGCATTTCCAATTCATTTATGGTCACATAGTTGGCAAGACACCAAAACCCTTACTCATTTGGCATTTTTTTTTGTTAATATGATTTCATTTTTATGAGATTGTGATTGAGTCCTTGATTCAATTGTGGTTTGATGTTCTATTACTTCAACGAATTCAATGATTTCACAACAATTCATTAACATGATGATTAGACCCTAAATTCAATAGTTTCATATAATGCATAAGTTTTATGGTCAAACCCCTATTCGAAATATTGTTTTGATTTTAAAACTATGCAAACACTATGCTTGTGCAAACACGCGGGTTGATTCATCATAGTTTTCAATGGTTGTTTTATTGGCATACACCAATAGTGATTTGAATCACCATATGCATCGTCGATTGTACAGTTGGATATGATTGTTTTGCATGGGTTGATTTCATTCCACCACCCTCGCACACTTTTGCATTAATGCCTACCCTCTATCCTGGCTTACCTCTGTTGGTTTCGGGGAAGTCTGTGAGCTATTCGATCCTGCGTTTACCCTGTCCAAACCCTTGCCCTTTTACCCGGCTCACTGTGTTCCCTTGCCTATGGCACCTATGGTGTGCATAGAGCCTAATGGCAGCCAAACACTCTTGCTTTTCGACAATTCCTGTGAAGATTTGGAAAATAGTGACTGGTTGGTGTTTATCCAAAGATTTGAGGGTTTCAACCTTTTGGTAGCCCAACAGTTTTCCCTCACCTTCGACGGTTACAGGGCTAAGGTCAGAGACATACAACTCAAGCTAAATGAGGAATTCCTCAGTTTGGCTACAGGCTTACGAGCTACAGGGAAAAGGTGGTTTAAGAGCTCCAAAGTAGACGAGGTGTTGTGGTTGTTCCTATTCACATCAAGGAAAATTGTAAGTTGTGATAGAGGTATGCCTGTCGCTGCCCTCAAACCCAGGTGACACAATCTTTTGGAAATTGTTAAGTAGTTTGTGACCTGCAAAGGTCGTTATGGCTTGGTATTTCTATATCATCTTCGGTTGTTGATGAATTTTATAGACTACCCTCTGAATATGCCACATTATCTCTTACGTAGTCTTTACAAGATGTCCAAACGTTTTAAGATTGAAAAGGCTGATAGTAGCCTTTTCCATCACTGCTTGATCAAACTCATTATCATCCACCATTTGAGCCTTAGTGGTGATAATTGGCAAGCCTTCCTATCAAGGAATGGCTTTGCCACTCCCGAGTCTGTTCAAATTGACAAGGTTGTGGTCATTGAAACCCTGGTTATGCCTACCGTGCCATCTCCTACCCTTCTACCCCCTGTCAAACCCTCGATTTACCCCAGCTATGACTTACCCGATACCATAGCCGACCCATGTGATAAAGACAATACTAAGGCCGTCAAGAGGCCTATAAGGAAGAAAGGAAAAGGTGATACTGGTGTGAATAGTAAAGGGAAGAAAAATGCACGATGGATATCCAGATGCGCTAGGAACAAGCCTAAGAAAAACGTTAATCAAAAGCCTGTCGTCTTGAGAGAGGATTCAGACTCTGATAGTGAACGTTTCCTAGCCGAGGAATACCCCTATTCTCATGGCCTATTCTCTATGGAACCCTATGACTATGTTTCCAACTTGCCCCCATGCCTTAAGAATGATCCTAAATTCCCGAGAATGAGGCTTCACAGTGACACCCCTGGTAACTTGAAAGAACCCTCACCTGTAATGCCAAGGCCCGATCAATCACCTTGTACCCAATCCAATTCCTGGCTTGAACGTTACTACACCGACGTTCCCCTGTTGCAATCTAAGATTAAATCTTTGGAGGAATGAGTGACAGTGTTGTCAAAGGAGAACAACAGGCTACAAGCCAATGAAAAGAAAAAAAAAACCACCGGTTCAATTGTCTTCAAAAACATCGAGGTAGAAACGGCCTTCGTCAATTCAAATTTATCATGATCGAATCATTTTTTGACCGCCCAGGTATGTATTTCAATATCAATTTTGTTGTACAAGTTGGTTTGGATTAGTATGACCGATTGGGGTTTGTTTTCGATTAGTCTTGTTTGTTGTTTAGATTCAAAATGATTATGTTATATTCAGAGTACCAAAAATGATTTCGTTATGAATCATGTACAGTAGATTCGTTTTGCTAAAATCAAATATAGATATGATTTGGTTAATACAATTTTATTGTTCTCATTTTAGCATGACGATTGTGTCGGTCCTAAGTTAGTTTGATTCATTTCTTTGGGTTTGATTTTGAAACGATTTTGTATGTTTGAACTAGCATAATATTTTGTGTATGTGATGCATTAATATCAGGGATTGGTTTGATAAATACAACGTAATCTATTGATTCAAAAAAGAAAAACAACTTTGTTAGTTTTGCATTTAGAATCGATTCTGTTAAGTGTTGGATTGACATGTTATATCTATATTGAATTCATACCAAAGATTTGTTTGATCGGTTTGAAATTGATTCAAAGAATGATTTCATTGGTTTCCAATTGTCAATCGATTCTGTCTGCTCCAAATTGGTAATAAAAGTTGTTTGACAGATCGTATATATCCTGTTATCATTTGATTAATTCAATAACAATTTCATTTGTTCAAATTGGCATAAAGAATCTGGTTACTTCTAGCATGAACGATTTGTTTTGTGTTGAATTAATAATTAAAGATTTGTTTAATAGGTAGGATATATTTCTGTTAGTTTTGGATTGATTTAAAATGGTTTTATTTTCAAATTAGACCAGCTACAGAATCGCAAGATTCTGTAGCTAGTCTTAAAATTTAGATTTTTTGTTAATTTAATCAATAAAACATTATCTAAACTTGTGTATTCTTGTCTACTTATAGGTACCTACGAATTTCATTGACAAATTGGACATGTTGTAGCAATTTAGATATAGTTTTCAGTTGTTAGTCATAGGCAAAAAATAGGGACTTGGGAGATTGTTCCCAAATTTTTTGTAAACTGCTTTTATAATTCCCACAAGGATGTTTTACCCTGTGGTCTTTAAATACTTGTTATTTTTTGTAAAGAACCCATCATCACTGTTGGGAGAATAAGACTATGGATTTATGATACAGACTTGAATGGAAGTCGATCTTTTGTAACAGCTTTAGCTTTCAATTTATCATACTTTCCTTCAGGTTTTATGCATTCTAATTTGTGATTAAGTCTTTGACTATTTTAGATATCAAGACTTATTATAGGTTAATGCGTTGTGATTTAAATTTTTTCCATGTCTTATGTATCTCAGTTTTAGCACAACAATTATTATGTTTCAATTTAATGAATAAAGGTTTATCTTCTTCGTTAAATGAATTGTTTTGTACAAATCTTCACACAGGGATTTATCTAACTGCGATGATTTGTAAATTATAATATTGTTGTTTTTTTTTTATGTTTTGTTTGTTCTTTCATTGATATTCAAAAGAGCACTTCTACTTCCTGTTTACAAGAAGCTTGTGGAAAATTTGGTGCGGGTTTCCTCCCATCGAACAACTGAATCGGATACTTTGCACAGGACAAATTGGAAAGCGTTATTACATGTTAGTTTATTAGTGTTATTTAAGTAGTTTAGATAGATATATTAGTTTAGATATATTAGTTCAGATTATCATTTTTTGATTGCTCAGCTTAGATAGTTTCCGTTTTATTTCTTTCTCATAAAATTATAAAAATAAAAATAAAACAATAGTTTTGTTGTCATAGAACAACTTACAAATGATTTTTGCAGGTTTTCATTTAAAATTTGTAATTTGTAAATATTATGCATTTGTGATTCAGATCTAATGATGTTGATAGTTGAACATTTAATTTCATAGAATGATTGTTGTATAATATTAGACAATAGACTGTATATATTTATTTCAGATTTGTTTATTAGTTTGCTTTAATTATTGTTTTCATTTAGATTAGTTCCTTTAGTTTAAGTTTTCTTTCGTTTTCTTAGGACTTAGATTGGCTAATAGAGCCGCTAAACCCGTCAGGGTGGATCATCCCAAACAGCTTGGGTTATTTAGACAACCCCGGATCGGATCCACTCCTCCAGTTGGTGAGCATTCATTTTCACCCATCAACAAATGACGCTAGAAGGAGGGCCTGAAACTTATTAATGGAAAGAGGTGGTCATAAGACTCCTCCACCACCTAACCACTCACCTATAGTGATAAGAAGTCATTCAAATGAAAACATTGTCCCTCAAACAACAACCACATCAAACGATGATCTGCGGATCATAGTTGAACTAGTAACCCCTAATCCTACAAGTGGTGATGTACAGGAGATTGTCCACCAATCTCTCTTAAGAACACATAGTGCCTTCACCCATTTAAGGAAACCAAATCAGCCTTTGGACCAACCTTTAGATTTCTCTGATATCAGAGAACAACTTGGAGGCACTAACCTCACTTTAAACCCTACAGATCCAATCCTCCGTCCTGCTACAGGAGGATCTGGAATACCACCCTCACCAACTCCATCATCTCCTTCTTCTTCTGGAGAAGACTCTTCCAACAAAGGCAGTTCCCCTTCGCAGCCTTCTACACCGCCTACACCAATGGCCAACCAAAACAATCCTGCCAGACCTTGGCTTGACCAGGATGCTGTAGCCGTACCTAGGCCTCAGCATCCCTTACCCAAACATCCAGAGAAGTGGCTTCCCAAGTTTGACCCTGACTCTAAACAGATCGCCAAAGATCACATTAAAATTTTTATGTTAGCCATTAGACTCCGTAATGTCGAGCATGAAGATGTAGTCTGTAGGTTGTTCCCCTATACTTTCGAGGGCAATGCCTCAACTTGGTACTTTTCCTAGAAACCCCATACCATCATGTCATGGGAGAAGTTCGAATCTTGCTTTCTTGAGAAGTTCGGTGACGATAAGTCCCCGGAAGTTCTAGTCATGGAGCTTTCTAGTTTAAGAAAGAATCCCAAAGAGAAAATCAAAGACTTTAACCAAAGATTCTTAACACTTAAGAATCGAATCCCTATGGATTCGATGCCTGCCGAGAATCTTGTCATAGCATACTATACTAAAGCCTTGCATCAAATTATAGCCATTTGGGTAAAACAATCTAAGAAAGCCACGTTGTTAGAGACCTTCGAAGAGGCCAGCCAAATTGAAAAAGACATCCTTAGTTTAAAAGACACTACTAGAAATGAAACAGAGACTAGTTCATCTTCCAAAAAGAAGATCGAAATCCTCCCTAGACCTTCTCAAAATAAAACACAACCTGAAATCTCATATTTAGAAAACTTAACTAAAGTCGTTCAAAAAATGTCAAATCAAGTTATAGATTTGAAAAGGATAGCCGAAGAAGCTTCATTGAGTAAAGGGCCTTACAAACCCCCGTTCAGGAAGCCTTTTCCCACCAACTGACCTAATCCAAATACCGAGGGCTTAAATCTAGAAAGTCTGCAATTCTCCCTTCAAACGATTCTAGAAGCCCAGGATAACTTGATACCTCCTGAGACTCCTGAGGAGGTTGTTGAACAAGAGACAGTTCAAGAAGAAGAATCTTTTCCAAACATTTTTGGACACTTCTCGGATAGCATCTTTCAAGCTAACTTCGAGACAGTACATCCATACAATACTAGGAGTAAGACCGCAAATAAACCTTCTTCTGAAAACAATACGACTTTGCCCCCGAAGCAATATAAACTAGCTGAAACTAAACAGAGTCATGGAAACCCCAACTTAGATTATGATTTAGTTGAATATCTTAAAAAGTTAAGGGCTAACATTTCTATTTATGAATTATTAAAATTTCCATTTCTGCTACAAAAAATGTTACAGAATATCGCAGAGAATAGAAAAAATGGTAATTCAAACAGTAATAAGGGTGTACAGAGAAAAGTTCCTTAGAAAACTTCAGCTAAAAATAATTTTGATCCTCACGATAAAGGAAGCCTTCCTGTAAATAATGTAACAAATTTAGATAAATTAGATTTAGAAACTGTGAGTAAAAAGCCACAAGCTTCCACACTTAGTACTCGCAGAAATGTACCTCCATTTTTGTTAACTTTCGAAATCTTTAATAGAAACATGCACAATTGTATGGTAGACTCAGGAGCATCATCCAATGTGATGCCATGGTCTGTATGTCAGAAGATTAATGCTGAAGTTGAAAAATCCACTTTAAAAATCATACAGCTTGATCGAACTAGTGTCAAAGTCATAGGCGAATTAAGGAATGTGCTTATAAGATTATCGTCTAACCCCAAAGTTCATCAAGTGATTGATATTATTGTTGTGGATATTCCAGAAGTGTATGGTCTGTTTTTAAGCAGGGACTGGTCGGAGCAGCTACATGGCTATTTCGTAATGGATTGGTCTCACTTGTGTCTTCCCGAGAACGACAAGCCCAACAAGATCAAAGTAAATCGCGAACGCTACCTAAAGCTCACAGTCACAGATTTGAATGATCCCAATGAACAATTTACACCTTCTGCTAATTCACCCAAATACAAGGGATGGATACCTTTTTTAGCAATTTTATGGCTGAGACTTCAGCTATCACCAACCCAGAACAGTAGTCCGATATTGTAGTATATGTGCAGCCAACAACTTCTACACAATGGTCTCACGCACCCGATAAAAATCAAATTTGGTCTCTTTACTTTGACGGGTCAAAGTCCAAAGAAGGAGCAGGTCCAGGCTGTGTTATTATTGATTTGACAGGTAACAAAACCTTGATTGTGTGTAGGCTAGAATTTGAATGTACTAATAACACAGCGGAATATGAGGCTTTATTGCAGGGCCTTAGAAAAGCTTTAGATATGAACATTCAAAATCTGACTGTCTTTGGCGATTCCGAAATCATGGTTAGACAGGTAAGAGATTTTATCCACTGTCTATCTCCACATCTTAAAAGCTACCAATCTGAGGTATGGAATTTAATGAATAGGTTTTATGCTTTCAATATAAATTCTATTCCTAGATTGAATAATTCTGAGGCTGATCTATTAGCTAACGTAGCTTCCAAACTCTTTCCTGCAGAAGGCTTGTCCCCAAATGCTTTCTCCATCAAACTGTTGTTCAGGCCATCCATTCCCGACAACATCATGAACTGGAGAGTCTTCAACGATGATCAACAGATCATTAGCTTCCTGCATATGGAAGAAACCTTCCAAGGCACGGTGATTGATGAATGCATTCATGACGACAATTTGCGCGATTTCACGGTAATACCAGATCCGAGAACTCTTGAATCTTCATCGGACATGGTAAATTCGATCCCTAAATATGTAGTTAGATTAGAAAAGTTTTACGATCTTCAATATAAATTCAAAAAATTGGTCAACTGTAAAACCAATAGTTCCTTGTTATTGTATGAAAAAGTAAACTTGGGAACTAATGACAATCCACAGTGCATTAATTTATGGGTGGGGTGTTCCAGAAAAGAAAAAGCCGCATTTATTAAATTGTTTAAAGAATTTAAAGATGTTTTTGCATGGACGTATGATGACCTTAAAACTTTCGACCCTAACATCATACAACACGTCATTCCTATGAAACCCCAAACCTTACCCTTTCAACAAAAATTAAGAAAAATGCACCCTAAACTCGAACCGACCGTTAAAAAATAATTGAATAAACTCCTAAATGCTAAGATCATTTTCCCTGTTAGGCACACTCAATGGGTTTCTAACCTTGTCCCTGTCTGGAAGAAAAGTGGGGAAATCTAACTTTATGTCGATTTCTAAAACCTCAATAGAGCGTCTGATAAAGACAACTACCCTGTCCCACCCATGGAACAGATCCTTCAATAGGTATCTGGTTCTGAGAGGCTATCCTTATTGGATGGTTTCTCAGGGTACAACCAAGTCCTGATGTCTCCTCCAGACCAACTTAAAACTACCTTCCGCATTCCATGGGGCACCTACGCTTATTGAAAAATGCCCTTTGGACTGATTAATGCCGGTGCCACTTTCTAGAGAGCGATGGACGTCGCTTTCCAAGGATTAATCAATTAGTCCATCGTATTTTACTTAGATGATGTTACTTTATTTTCAAAAAACAAAACTGATCATCTAGCTCATTTAAGAGTCGTTCTACAACGATGTCATAAATACGACATTTCCTTAAATCCTAAAAAACCTATCTTCACAGTAGAACAAGGTAAACTCCTAGGATTCATTGTGTCAAGCAAAGGGATGATTATCGACCCTGAAAGGACTTAAGTCATCTCGAAACTTCCTCCTCCCTCATCCAAAAAGTCTATGCAGTCTTTCTTAGGCCAGAT
The DNA here is from genome assembly GCA_900067695.1 of Picea abies. Taxonomy (NCBI): domain Eukaryota; kingdom Viridiplantae; phylum Streptophyta; class Pinopsida; order Pinales; family Pinaceae; genus Picea; species Picea abies. Next base: position 20,164 of record CBVK0100099235.1, read on the forward strand.
AAACTTTGTCAGGAGATTCGTCCCCAGTTTCTCCGAAATGGTTAGACCTTTACAGAATTTAATTAAGAAAGACGCATAATATCATTGGGGACCCATAGAAAATCAAGCTTTCAATTCAATAAAAAAGGCCATAATAGAAGCTCCTTCTCTCATGAGCCCCGACTTTTTGCAAGACTTCACACTCTACACTTTTGCTTATGACCGTTCCTACGCTGTCGTCCTAACTCAAAAGAACCCTGAAAACAATGAAGTACCCATTGCCTTTATGAGCTCTTCTTTCAAAGGCATGGAACCTAATTACCCAATGGTAGACCAGAAAGCCTACATTGTTTTCAAAGAAGTCAAACACTTCCGATCTTATTTTTTGAAATCCAGGATGAAAGTTATTGTCCCTTACCCAGCCGTCAGAAACCTGTTAGTGCAGAAAGAGTTAGGAAAAAAAAGGGTGAATTGGGTTACTTCCTTGCAAGAGTATGACATAGAAATTACCCTAGCTCAGGTAGTGAGAGGCCAAGGGTTATGCAAGTTAGTCACTGACTCAGCCGCAGGACAACAAGAAGAAAACAATATGTCAAACCTAGGACAACACAATCTAAATGCAATCTGTTGTGCACAAAACTTTGTCAGTGCATGGTATGACGATATAAAATTCTGTCTTGAACATGGGTCAGCCCCCCGCCACCTAGATCCCAATAAAAGAAGAGTGTTAAGATTAAAATCTGCCTCATTTCAGTTGATTAATGGTATTCTGTTTCATCAAAATTTTGATGGAGTTCTAATGCACTGTCTTGAGAAAGATGAAGCAGAAAAAGTTTTACTAGAATTGCACGCAGGAGAAGCTGGTGGGCATTTTGGTGGTGACACCACTGCCCATAAAGTTTTGAGAGCTGGTTATTACTGGCCCACACTTTTTAGAGACACCCATGCCTTGTGCCGTAAGTGTATTATTTGTCAAAAAGCATCCGGGCGGATACAGAAACCATTCTTTCCTTTGCAGCCCGTCTCAGTAGACTCCCCTTTTCAGCAGTGGGGCCTTGATATTATAGGTCCAATCAATCCACCATCCTCACAGCAACATAAGTTTATCATAACAGCCATAGATTATTTCACCAGGTGGTCTGAAGCTGCCACATTAAGAACTGTGAATACCAGTCAGGTAATTGCCTTTTTAAATTCAAACATTATTACTCATTTTAGTATCCCTGACTATTTAGTATTCGATAACGCTTCTTATTTTTCTTCTCTTGAGATGAGAGAGTTCTCTCTAGAAAAATGAATTAAATTGAAATATTTTTCCAGCTATTACCCTTAGGGCAATGGATTTACAGAATCAACAAATAAGAATCTAATTAAAATCATCAAGAGAATGGTATCTGAAAATCACAAAAACTGGCATAATGTGTTGTTAAATGCAATCTGGGCTGATAGGGTAACACCAAAGACTATTGTAGGTAACTCTCCCTTTTTTCTCTTCTATGGCAGAGAAGCAATTCTGCCACCACACATTCTTCTTCCCTCACTACAACTATCACAGAAAATACAAGAAGAAGACTACCCCCCTTTGGAAAACTGAATTAACGTTTTAATGAAACTAGAAGAGGTAAGAGCTCAAGATAAACATAAGTTAGATCAGCATCAACTAGTGGTCAAAAGCTGGTTTGATTCTAACTTTGCCTCTGATAGGAACTTCGAAGTCAGTGACCTTGTCTTGAAATGGGACAAACCGCATGAGGAAAAGGGAGAGCACACGAAATTTCAGAACTTATGGCTTGGACCGTTTTTAATTACTGAGAAATTGGGTCCCAGTTATTTCCTATTACAGAACCTAGAGGGATAGCCTGACACCTATCCGGTGAATGGCCAAGCTCTAAAAAGATATTTCGCTTGATGACAACCCTTTGTATACTATGTAAATATTTTGCTTTTATTTGCTTTTCTTTTTACTGTTTTGATTTTTCCCTTGTACTTATCAATTTTTATTTTTTGAAATACACATACCTGCATTTTGAACTGTTCAGACAAAGAAAACAGAGAATTATTTCACAGAAATGACTGCAGAAAAATTGTCTAAACATCAATTATTATATACTTTTGAAATTTACATGTGTGTTGAACAAGGACTGGTGTTTGAAAGAAGTTGACTGATTTCGATTTGTGAGTAAAGCATGTCACGATCATCTATTATCTTTTACGCTGTCCCTTTTCCTTAAGGGAATAACTCAGAAGATGTCTCCCTGCTTTAGAAGGTTGGTTCTGTAAATAAACCATCTCTGGATCTTAATGAAGGACAGCTTTAAAAAATTCTATTGAGGTCTGTAAAAATATGTCAAAATATCATAATTTTCAGCATCACCTCGCTCAATTAAAAATCAAATCCTAAAAGAGCTGTGGGAAGTGCTTGTAAACATGTCGGGATGCTGAACAGGTCTACTGGCAGCGGGTAAATGCATGCATGATGCCAAGACAACTTCACTGGGGTACTGAACAGGCCCACTGGCAGTGAAGCAATGTCGGGTATATGAAAATTCATAAGTATGAAATCTCTTGACCTTAAAATGTCCTCTATTCTGATTTGGAACTTCTTGGCAGGATACGGATATCAGAGTGGGTTAAACGGCAACCCTGTCGAGGCTATGGATGCCTGCGGGAAGCAGTGGCTCTGTCAACAGTATTGGGGAATTTATCTTTAATATCGTGGCTCACCTGTCTTAAGACTATTATCAGTTTTCATCCTTTAAGCACTGCTGGAATATTTGATTAACGATGATGTTTAAACAATTTTTTGGTTATTGTTTTTGAGTTAGAATTTTTCTCATTATCATAATCTGAATTTGTTCTTCTAGCACAAATAACTGCTTCTACCAGTGTGTCGCCATTGTTGGCAGCCATTTCACTTTTTTATCCTATCTCTATAAGCTGCCTACACAAGTGTTTTCGAACCCTTGATTCTCATTGCAAGTTTTTGATTAAAACAACACTGTCATTTTGTGCATTTGCACACCTGCCTTTTGTTCTAGTTTTCACGACTACAAGCATGAAAACTTTGATTTCGAAGTCACATCAATGGAATTAAAATCATCACTAGATTATTATGGTTACTCTTGTCTATGTGTTCATTGCATTTCCAATTCATTTATGGTCACACAGTTGGCAAGACACCAAAACCCTTACTCATTTGGCTTTTTTTGTTGTTAATATGATTTCATTCTTATGAGACTATGATTGAGTCCTTGATTCAATGGTGGTTTGATGTTCTATTAATTCATCGAATTCAATGATTTCACAACAACACAGTAACATGATGATTAGACCCTCAATTCAATAGTTTCATACAATGCATAAGTTTTATGGTCAAACCCCTATTCGAAATATTGTTTTGATTTTAAAACTATGCAAACACTATGCTTGTGCAAACACACGGGTCGACTCATCATAGTTTTCAATGGTTGTTTTATTGGCATACACCAATAGTGATTTGAATCACCATATGCACCATCGATTGTACAGTTGGATATGACTATTTTTCATGGGTTGATTTCATTCCACCACCCTCGCACACTTTGGCATTAATGCATGCCCTCTATCTCGGGTTACCTCTGTTGGTTTCGGGGAAGTCTGTGAGCTATTAGATCCTGTGTTTACCCTGTCCAAACCCTTACTCATTTACCCATCTCACTGTGTGCCCTTGCCTATGGCACCTGTGGTGCGCATAGAGCCTAATGGCAGCCAAACACTCTTGCTTTTTGACAATGCCCATGAATATTTGGAAAATAGTAGTTGGTTGGTGTTTATCTAGAGATTTGAGGGTTTCAACCTTTCAATAGCCCAACAGTTTTCCCTCACCTTCGATGGTTACAGGGCTAAGGTCGGAGACATACAGCTTGAGCTCAATGAAAAATTCCTCAGTTTGGCTACAGGCTTACCAGCTACAAGGCAAAGGTGGTTTAAGAGCTCCAAATTAGACGAGGTGTCGTGGCTGCTCCTATTCACATCGAGGAAGATTGTAAGTTGTGATAGAGGTATGCCTGTCGCTGCCCTCAAACCCAGGTGGCACGATATTTTGGCAATTGTTAAGCAGTTTATGACCTGTGAAGGTCGTTATGGCTTGGTATTTCTGTATCATCTTCAGTTGTTGATGAATTTTATAGAATACCCTCTGAATATGCCACATTATCTCTTACATAGTCTTTACAAGATGTCCAAATGATTTAAGCGTGAAAAGGCTGATAGCAGCCTTTTCCATCATTGCTTGATCAAATTCATTATTGTCCACCAGTTGAGCCTTAGTGGTGATATTTGGCAAGCCTTCCTATCAAGGAATGGCTTTGCCACTCCTGAGTTTGTTCAAATTGACAAGGTTGTGGTCACTGGAACCCTGGTTATGCCTACCGTGCCATCTCCTACCCTTCTACCCCCTGTCAAACCCTCGATTTACCCCAGCTGTGACTTACCCAATACCATAGCCAACCCATGTGCTAAAGACAATACTAAGGCCATCAAGAGGCATGTAAGGAAGAAAGGCAAAGGTGATACTGGTGTGAACAGTAAAGGGAATAAAAATGCACGATGGATATCTAGATGCGCTAGGAACAAGCCTAAGCAAAACATTAATCAAAAGCCTATCGTCTTGAGCGACGATTCAAACTCTAATATTGAACGTTTCCTAGCTGAGGAATACCCCTATTTTCATGGCCTATGCTCTATGGAACCCTATGACTATGTTTCCAACTTGCCCCCGTGCCTTAAGAACGATCCTAAATTCCTGGGAATTAGGCTTCACTGTGACACCCCTGGTAACTTCAAAGAACCCTCGCTTGTAATGCCAAGGCCCGATCAATCACCTTGTACCCAATGCAATTCCTAGATTGAACGTTACTACACCGACGTTCCCCTGTTGCAATCTAAGATTAAATCTTTGGAGGAATGAGTGACAGTGTTGTCAAAGGAGAATGACAGGCTACAAGCCAACAAAAAGAAACAAAAAACCATTGGTTCAATTGTCTTCAGAAACATCGAGGTAGCAACAGCCTTCGTCAATTCAAAGTTATCATGATCGAATCATTTTCCGACCGCCTAGGTATGTATTTCAATATCAATTTTTTTTTATGAGTTGGTTTGGATTAGTATGATCGATTGGGGTTTGCTTTCGATTAGTCCTGTTTGTTGTTTAGATTCAAAATGATTGTGTTATATTCAGAGTACTAAAAATGATTTCGTTATGAATCATGTACAGTAGATTCGTTTTGCTAAAATCAAATATAGCTATGATTTGGTTAATACAATTTTATTGTTCTCAGTTTAGCATGACGATTGTGTCGGCCCTAAGTTAGTTCGATTCATTTCTTTTGGTTTGATATTGAAATGATTATGTATGTTTGAACTAGCATAATCTTTTGTGTATGTGATGCATTGATATCAGGGATTGGTTTGATAAATACAACGTAATCTATTGATTCAAAAAAGAAAAACAACTCTATTAGTTTTGCATTTAGAATAGATTATGTTAAGTGTTGGATTGACATGTTATATCTATATTGAATTCATACCAAAGATTTGTTTGATCAGTTTGAAATTGATTCAAAGAATGATTTCGTTGGTTTCCAATTGTCAATCGATTTTGTCTACTCTGAATTGGTAATAAAAGTTGTTTGATAGATCGTATATATCTTGTTATCATTTGATTAATTCAATAACGATTTCATTTGTTCAAATTGGCATAAGGAATTTGGTTACTTCTAGCATGAACGATTTGTTTTGTGTTGAATTAATAATTAAATATTTGTTTAATAGGTAGGATATATTTTTGTTAATTTTGGATTGATTTAAAATGGTTATGTTTTCAAATTAGACTAGCTACAAAATCACAAGATTCTGTAGCTAGTCTTAAAATTTAGATTTTTTGTTAATTTTATCAATAAAAAATTATCTAAACTTGTGTATTCTTGTCTACTTACAGGTACCTACGAATTTCATTGACAAATTGGATATGCTGTAGCAGTTTAGATATAGTTTTCAGTTGTTAGTCATAGGCAAAAAATAGGGACTTGGGAGATTGTTCCCATATTTTTTGTAAACTGCTTTGATAATTCCCACAGGGATGTTTTACCCTGTGGTCTTTAAATACTTGTTTTTTTTTGTAAAGAACCCATCATCACTGTTGGGAGAACAAGACTATGGATTTATGATACAGACTTGAATGGAAGTCGATCTTTTTTAATAGCTTTAGCTTTCAATTTATCATACTTTCGTTCAGGTTTTGTGCATTCTAATTTTTGATTAAGTCTTTGACTACTTTAGATATTAAGACTTATTACAGGTTAATGCATTGTTATTTAAATTCTGTCCATGTCTTATGTATCTCAGTTTTAGCACAACAATTATTCTGTTTCAATTTAATGAATAAAGGTTTATCTTCTTCATTAAATGAATTGTTTTGTACAAATCTTTGCACAGGGATTTATCTAACTGCGATGATTTGTAAATTATAAGATTGTTGTTGTTTTTTATGTTTTGTTTGTTCTATCATTGATATTCAAAAGAGCACTGTTGCTTCCTGTTTACAAGAAGCTTGTGGAAAATTTGGTGCGGGTTTCCTCCCATCGAACAACTGAATCAGATACTCTGCACAGGACAAATTGGAAAGCGTTATTACATGTTAGTTTATTAGTGTTATTTA
>CBVK0100099236.1:0-21319 GCA_900067695.1 Picea abies
AAATTGGTGAATCGTTTTTTGGGGAAAACCATGGAAAATTAGCCCATTGGCGAAGTTTAGTCCCTAAAATCAACAAGGTCAAAAAATTACCTAGCTTGGACTCACACCCAACACTATAGATTACCAAGATAAATCACCTATGTTTGGCTCTTCACATAATTCTCCAAGTCTTGGAGCTATGCAGAGAGAGGGGACCCATTGTAGGTAGTCCTAATCACTTTTGGAAATGTATTGAAACACCCAAAGGGATTTGGTGGAGTAACTAGCACCTTCACTACTTGTTCATTATTTCCAAATTCATGTTGGGACTTATATTTGGAAATGTGGCATTAAATTCCACCTCTGTGGCCGATGAAAATCTCTTTAATCTTTGAAATCAATTGAAATAGTTCCCCAGATAATTACATTATTTGAGAATCGATCTTGGATTTCACCACCTAGGAAATTTGTAAAATCACATTCCAATGCAACCAAGTTAACAAAATATGGGATGAGGGAATAAATCCAAACTTGGAGATGGGAGCCTACCATTCACTCTAAAGAATTATGATCACATGATCACCCCAGATAATTACATTATTTGAGAATCGATCTTGGATTTCACCACCTAGGAAATTTGTAAAATCACATTCCAATGCAACCAAGTTAACAAAATATGGGATGAGGGAATAAATCCAAACTTGGAGATGGGAGCCTACCATTCACTCTAAAGAATTATGATCACATGAATTTCTTAAAGGTGCCTGCATCACCATCTATATAACCTCCAAATATCTGATTCTTCATGGAAAAGTCTCCCAGGATGACTATACCATGGAATATCTCCATGCACTAGCAGACTTACAACCATGCATCGAACATCGAACACCCCACCCATTTTCTCGACCTCTACTTTTATTTCTTGCACTATCACTTTGATAAAGGGCTCCATCTAGATGCCTCTATTCTTGTCATTTTTTTCCTCCATAAAAAGATCGATCTCATGTGATTGTTCCCTTGATATCCTTATCGACTAATCCCCTTGTTCTCTATACTAACCTCCTTAATATAGAGTAATTTTCTCCTACACTAGGGTCTAAGAAAAATCAGCCCCTACTTCTTCACTCCTGAGCAGGTGAATAAACATTGAGACTATACACACCACCATGGCATAAAAACAAAATCTCATTCAAAATAGGAGTATGTGTTGATATTTTCTACATATGGAGATTAGTTGATTCATGCAACTAGGAATTATATATAAATATCCATCCAAGCCACTATCGTACACAAATTCTATCGCATGCTTAGTACCACATCCAATTCCTTTCTCTGGTAGTGAATCACACACAACATCAGCCTCTCTAATGGCTATCGATCTAAATCACCAACAATCAATAGGGATTCCTCTTCTTCCAAAGATCTACCACAATTATTAGAGTCACAACCTCCTTTGGATCTATGTGCACTCACTAGCCACATCTGGGCTCTCTCACATCCAATATTGATCTCATCAATAAATGGGAAAACCATATATTATCATGGAAAAAAACATATCCAAAATCGAAACACAAACTACTCTCCTATGATAATCTACTCCTACAACAAATTACTATCACATGATTTCATATCCCTAGGCCCTCCAATAATGGAGTCAATCCTAGACCTTCTATATACCATGTGGAGAAATGGGAAAGTAGACATTATTTCACACACCAAAATTGTGATGATTTCTCTATTAAACCAATGTACTAGTACACATATAAATACATGAATGTTTTCGAGATAGACACACTATATTGATCACACTAACAACTAGTTGAGAGCATATTTCAACCATACATCGAACCAGGAGCTAACTAGTTGGAGATAATCTCTCAAAACAAACTAGATATAACAACCTCCTAAAGACTTGGAAACAAACTCTTTAAGTAGAAACAAGTTCTACCCAATAATGACCAATAATCGTAACAACCACAAACATGATCACACAAAGTACAAGTATGAGTTAATAATCCCAACAAGTTTGGATGAAATCAATGCTTAATACTATGATTTCTGCTATGTCAAGTTTATCCAAGACATTAATCTTGGTCCTTTTGTACTTGCTGGAAAGGTTTCCTTCATTGAATGTATCCAGAGTAGGGATGGGATTTTTTAACCAATCGGTGTTTCGATGGATGAAATCATGTGTCCATATGATGAATTCATTATAAATTTCCCAGGTGAATGAGTGATGGTGCATATCATCCTACAAGGGTTCAAGGTTGATTAGGGCCTCTAATATGACCTCATTAGTTGAAAAAGTTGTGATGTATGAAAGAGTGTTTGTGAGGGTGTGGATGGTATTACAGTAGAACTCATCGATGAGTGTGGAGGGTTTGGGGATGTAATTATAGGATGGGGGACTAGGGTAAGTATTGTATCCTGGGAGTTGATAGACAATTACCATGCATACTTCATTTGGGAAGTGCATCATCATGAATATTATGGAGATCAATGCCTACATGGAATATATGTTGTTGTGGTTGAGAAGAATAATGTAATTAAGGTGACTACTCATCACTATGGAATCTTCATGGACCATATTTTTGGCTAATGTAATTGAGATATTGGGGAAGTTTCCTTTCATTTTGGAAGGCCATATGTCTAATTCCCCTACCAATTTGGTTGAGGCCTTCATGGGGGGATAGATGATTCTAATTCATGTATCCATGGACATGATGCAAGAGGTGACACCTTCATCGAGCTCACATTGGTTAAGGGAGGTGTCATTGATGAGGGTGCAAACATAAAATGGGTATTATGATGGGAATTAGAATTGTGTATTAGTGAAATTGAATGTGATGGTGAATGCATCAAGGGTTGGTGTTCATGTGCTATAACGAAGGTAGATTGGGCTTCTCTATGCCTAGGTAATATTTGTTGTAGACACATAGTTATTGAGAGGCTTAAATGGAGACAAGTTATTGTCACTTTTTTTACTTTGCATTTCCATTTTTTAAGTTTCTCTTCCTGTGGTGATTCCTCTAATGATATGGAATCTATCTCATGTGAAATACAAATAACATATATTTGGATCTTTTGTGTTAGTCATCAAGGGTGGGAGGTGTTGGAAAATTCCTACTATGGTGGATTCATTGAAAGGGGTAGCTTCTAGCTCCATGGAGGGATGGAGTGGGGAATCCATGAATGAGGGATAGAGGTTTCCAAGTTTTCTATGTTAGAATAGAATGCCCTATCCTTATCCATTGTAGAGCTAGTGAATATGGTAAACATTGGGAGGATGGAGAACTTCACGATTAATGGGAGGTTTATGGAGAAGTCACATAGAAATATAGTCTTTAAAAATACCTATACCAATGTCTAAATAACTAGTTGTGTGTTTCTTGTTAATCATTTGGAGTTAAATTGAGGGTTGTAACATGTGAGCTAGTATATGGTAATGATGCATCCTTATTGTGGAAATATACATAGTTGAAACATAGATGAAGTAATGAGACTCATTGCATAGAACCAATTCTATTCTAGGATATTGATGGGTGCATTTTTAATATCTATATAAATGTGCATGATTTTACCTCCCAATTTTAAAGAGATTTTGGTCAATATTCCTTATGGTTGAAAAAATTGCACTGAATCATTCGTCTAAGATAGTGTAGTGTGTAATAACCTGACTAGATTTGACTATGATTTACAAAGAACTAGGTGTGATAATTCCAGGGTGATTTTGATCAATATCAAAATGAAAAGCATGGTGTTGTGGGGGTTAATGTACCCAACTATATCCAATAAGAATTTCCTTTGTGCAAGACAACTTTTCAAAACCTCTAAAGTAGACATAGCACATGGTGTTTAGGATAGATATTCTAGCACATTGTAGATATTATATTATGGTTCCTCCATAATATTGGGAATGAATGGTTAGGTGGACATCAATGGATGTCAATGGAAACCATGAAGAGATTATGTGTGGGTTGGTCCTATTTTTTACCTCCCTTGTTAGGGGGTGGGTTTATGAAAATTTGTTGGTTCTTCTATGGGAAGGGGTTGTGAATGAAAACAATTTGTTGAGATGGTGGGGGGCCTAGTGTGGTTGAGGTTTGGAAAAATATATTCTTATTTCAAAAAATGAAGGGAATTCATGAGTATATTGATCCTTGTGCAAACTGATTAGGGGTGAATGTTGGGCCACATTGGTTTGGGTTCTTAATTTCCTTGGTTATTATTTTGATTTTTATTGGGATGGTCCAATTGAGGTTAGGGTTGGTTTTCTTCACCGTATTTGTTATGGTGGGGATTTCCTTTGGTTCCCTTCAAATTGGTTTCTAAGTGTTATTTTTTTTTGTTCTTGTTATTGTATCCTTGGGGAGATTACTAGTTATTGTTTTGGATTTAGTTGGATTTCAAGGTTGTGCCCCCGAATTGACTAGAAAATGGTGGTCTCTAAAAAAATTAACCTTCTATCTCTATGTTGGGTGACTAGGAGGTGGGGTTATGTAGGGTGAGTTTAATTAAGGGTATTTCCCTTTCCACAATAGTGGTTAAGGGCATGGAAGGGGTTTGTAACCTAGTGGTAAATCATATGGAGGGTGTTTTGTGTAGGGTGTTAAAGGAGTATAGAAGGTAGAGTTTCCATGAAGGTTAGGTGGCCCTAGAGAGGGACAAGTCATTCCATACATATAAGGATCAACGTGTTGTTGAATTGGGGGTGGTGGACGATGTTGGATAGATCATTGAGGTTTTCAACTTCATTCCCTCACATGATGGTCATTGGTGGAAAATGAGGGATGTCAAGGATGTAGATGTTCATGTAATTCATTACCGTGTACATAGGTTGAGATTAAGGGCTACATCAATTTACTCAAACTTGGTTTGGGGGTTGGAGTATAGTATCTCTTGTGTTTTGCATGGTCATAGAGACTTAATGAACCATGTACAAAGAAATTCAAGGGTAAAGTTATGTGTTAAAATAACTACTAATGATGCCTCTATTGGAATATGTGTTCATTGATAAGGGGAAAAGTATATTGGCTCAATATGGTGAAGCTTTATGTGTTGGTTTATTAATAGACGGTAAATTATACTTGATTCCAAAACTTGGTTGTAAATGTTTTGAAATCATGAAATTTCTTTGTGGGAAGATCCATGTACCAATTAGTGGCATATCCTACTAAATCATGATTAAATGTTTTGAGGATAATCATGTCATCTTTAATTTTCTTTGATCCATTCCATAAATGGTATGCGGTTATGTGGATGTTAGGATATTCATTGAGTTTTCCCTTCAATTTGTGTAAATCTAAGGGGAGATTATATGCCATGTCCTCCCAAAGATCATTGTGAGCGATGGAATCATTGGTGAGTTGATTGAAGTGATCAACCCCATGATTTGCATATGTTTCTCATCCATTGTACATGTATTTTTTTTAAATCACTATTTAATTAGCCTCATATACCTAATACATTGTCCAAAACTCCACTTAATGTCCAATTTAAATATTGTTTGACAAATTCTATTTAAATTGGTATATTTGGATTAATTTTAAAGGAACATGATGAATGCATAACATCGTAGTTATGTGATCTTATTATGTTGATTGAATTATTATGCTACATCATCGATTAGAAACATAGGTTTTACTACAAAGTTTGTTTTATAATCTTGGAACTGATCCCATGTGTGTCACACTAAGAAGAGACTTGACCCTTTTGTAAATATTCCACCTCTAAAGCTACAAAATAACTTTAATGTGGAAATATAGGGAGAAATTTATGAGATCAAGTTTAGCATTGTTTGCTTCTATTAATCCAATTTCTCATAATCATGTTTATTTAATTTCCTTGCCTAACTCTTAACTGGAGTACTCAATAATGTGGAATGTGAGTTCTATAATTTCATGGGACTGTGATTTTTCTTTCTTTATTTAGTTTTACCTTGTGAATGTATAAGCAGTAACCCAAAGATGTTAACCTAACTCCCCATTTAAGTGGGTTAATGACATTAAAAACCATCTAACTTCCAACAAAATATAGGAAGTGATGACAAAAACAACCATTCCTTTGAGTTATGATCAATGGGGCTAGGGTAGTTTCTTTATAATTACCCATAATAAATTAATTACTTTCATACAACATCATAAATTATAAAATGTGGTACTTCTAGAAACTTATTTCTTTGAATATTAGATCTCTATAATTTTACATATATAATGTACATCACCTGTAAATTTTGTATCCCCCCTAGTTGACAATTAAAGTGCGTTTTGGGGTTCAATATCATATTTTGTAATCATGTAGCTCGACAAAAGGTCTAGTAAAATAAGGGAGACAAAAAAGGGGATATGTGTAGTCAATTTGGTTCCCATGGTTCTAGTTGACCTACTATTGGGGTAGAGGGGAAGATATATTTGTGGTGAGTGGGATTGTGATCAACTCGAATTAGTTTTGTTATATATATCATGATAGATTTCATTGTGAGAGGTAATGGGATATTCTATGTAGAGGGGCTTTCTAGGTTTCCAATGAGTGGTTTTTTATGTGCCATTGTATTTAGGTTGTGAGGACCAATGAGGGGGACTAGGCCTCCCTCCATTCTTGTTGTTTCCTTGTATTTAGCTTCTCTTTAGTGTCGAGAGAGACGAAGGTGTTGAGGCCAACCCCTACTAGTGTAATGGAGCACTTGAAACTGTTAAAATCCACTATGAGAATGCAATGTGTTATGGATCTAGGTAATATGTAAATAAACTTTTAATTGAAATAAAATATCATTGGTGATGAGCACACTATAAAAATAAAAGATATGTATAAGAAAAAAAGAAAGAATATGCAGATAAAAAAGGTTTTCCAAATGAGCTATCATTTCCAATTGTAAGGTTTACTTGGGGCGAGCCTCAAGTGAAGATGGAACAAAGAATAGTTATAGTGTGTTACACCCTTGGTGATGGATTCCAAGGGGTCTTACACTATTTGTTTCAGGAATTTATTACAATCTCCAAGTGTGTCACTTGGATAGAAATGTTTGAGTAATTACACACACACCTAGTGATTATTTTTCCTAAGTTTGACATTCTAAGGTTGAGGGAACTATCCAGAAATGGAATATTATTTCCATAGAATATTTTCTAGAAAATATGGTGCCTCCTAGAAAATAGGGGTGCCTCCATATTCAGTTTGATTTCAGTTAGGAGTTCATTTAGACTAGTGGAAAGTTCAATTAAACTATTGGAGGACAACTCATACATGTGACGGGTGTTCTATATGCACTAAAAAACACTAAAAACCCTCAATTAAATTGTCAACCTGGGGTAAGTAAACTTAGATTTGTAGAAATATATATGCCAAGGTAGAAGGACTGAAGGTAGTATAGTCTAACTAAGGAATGGGCTATCTAAGAACTAATCTATTCAAGAAAAGAATACTAATGATCAAACCCTACTAAGAAACTCAAACTATGTACCCTAGGTAACCTTTGAATAAAGGATCGATGGATAGTTCTGAGAAATAAAATGAAAACCCTACTTAAAGAAAACTAGCTTAATCATGACAATAAGAAAAATAAAACTATCTACCTAATAAGCAAACTACTTTTAATTAACCTACTCAAACTCAATAAGCAACTACCTTGTCAAATCAAGGAAATGGATAAGAAACTACCCTATCAAAGAAAAATAGACAAGCAAGCAACTACCCTATCAAAGCAAGTGAACAAGCAAGTAAACAACTAACTAACCTATGATAACTTCTACAACAAGTAAACTAATCAAAATTACTCAATAAGAAACTAATCAAGCTAATATGCAAGTGAACTCTATTCTTGAATTAAACTTCACAAATACTTCTAATTTATAAAAGTAAATCTTAATCTACTAAATTAAAAGCATTATGACAATAAAAGTAATTAACAACTACTCTTTAATCTATGATAAGCAAACTATCCTTTAATCTACCAAAGAAAAAAGACTATCTATCCTACAACAACAAGAAAACTATCTTCTAATCTATGAAAGCAATAAAACTCAAATGTAGTGTTGATGGTTATGTGAATGTCTCCAGTGTCTTATAATATCACGATGGCACTTAAGAATGAACACTAATTCAAGAGGAATAAATTCGATATTGAATTCAATAGCAAAGTGGAAAGTGTGAATTAGGCAATCCAGTGAGAACTTAGCCATTATGGAAACAACATCAATTATCCTGCATATCCATGTGATTATTCAATCATACATTAATCATCAACAGTATAAAGATACTTTCCTAGTAAATTCAATTGCACTCTATATTAATTAAGAAAATTCATACTAAGATTCATAACTGAAATCTTAATTCAATAATCAACTTTGAATTGAAATTGCAACCTAGAGCTAAGAACCAAATTGCATGAAGTAAACTAAACTAGTCCTATTTTGACAATTCAATTTGCAAAAAGAGAAAATACTCATAAACATAAATTAAACATTATTCCATCATATGACAAGTAATGAAATGAGCAAACTAACTAATAAATAGATAATCAAAACTAAACAGTAATTGAATAAGCAATGAAAACTAAAACTAACACTACCCATGCAATGAAGCCCTATCAAAGAAATCATGAATTAAAACTTTGTTTTAAACTTTATTTTAAACTCGGTTTCAGCCTAAAGAAATTCTAATCTATCATATAATAACACATAAGGTTAGTATCTAAGCTTGCAAGCTTGCTTCTACTAACTAGAAAGTCATTGCATATTAACGAGATCCTTCATAACAACCTACAAAAGAAACTAAAAAATTTAAGCTATAGCAGAAATTTATACAATAAGAAAGCAAAATGACAATTCATGTATAGGAAAAGAAATAAAAGACATCTATGCTATTCAATTCACCAGAAAAATCATAGGATATTCACCCAGACTGTTGGTGGCCCGCCCAGCAAGTCATGGTTACTTTTCAAAGGTGCACCATGAGCTTCAACAACACGAATTCACCATTAAAACTAAAAGCACAGTCTTTACACAGTCTCGGCAAAATGAAAATAGAAAAACAGAGAGAAATTGTATTTTCTCTCTAACACATGACTTCTTAACTATTGTCTGACCACCGAGGTGGTATTTATAGGTTTACAGACTGAGAGGTCGACCACTGGAAGGGTCGACCTTCTCTAAAAACAACAAATCGCATTTAATTCACTCTAACTGTCAATGGCTTCTAGAAATGAGGTGAGCCAATAATCTCCCAACATAACAACCCAAATCAAGTTGTCAAGAGTTTAGTAGTTGGAGGCAACGAGCATGAGAAAAACCCATGTCTTTGATTCGCCCATCGTTGGACGTCGGTACCATAACCGCCAAATATCCCATAGTTTTTGTGCAGGACGAAGTGTCGGACGGAGTTCCGCATGGAGTACCAGATTGAATGTCACATGGAGTATCGGACGAAGTGCCGGATGCAAAAACAAGATGCGATTTTTCCTTGTGACACACAAAACACGAATTAGTTTCCTGGGATCATAAAAAAAAAATACCGATTTAAACTCAAAATCATCGTAAAACATGAATTATGAATACATGGTGTGAATCATAGCGATTTGACACAAAATCTCTTCAAAAACTCTTCAAATAAGGAAAAACGCATATACACATTTGGCAAAAAGGATCTAATTAACGTCATGAAATCAGTCATATCACAGGCCCAACAACATGCACCAATTTCTTTTATCTCATGAAACAGTTACTTTTATCTCTTGCAACAATTTATTTTCTCTCATGCAACAATTTATTTTCTTCATGCCTAAGAGAAGGACACATATCTCATGCATGCATGCTCTTCTTTCTCCTCCACATGTAGACTCATACTAGGTTGAAATTAAACTCCAATTTTTCTTAATGGGTGTCTACTTCACTCTAGATCAATACTAAGGTGAATTCTCTTGGTCATGCATCTATATATGGCACCTTGACCTATTATTAGGATTTATTCATATATTTATTACTCACTCATGTGATACAATTTGTATGCACACTCATTCTCAATTCTTTCTCTATTTCTTGCTTCTTTCTCTCTAGTTCTTTTTGCAAGATTTCTGTGAATTCATCTAGCTATTTTGTTTGTGAATTTCACATGGTATTAGATATTTGTTGCTAGGAGAAAGTGCATAGGAACTGTATTTGTAGGTTCACGATCAGAAGATTGCAGCAGTTAGAAAGAATGGAATTATCGTCATCAACACTTCTTATGCCTAACAATTATTTTGAATGGAAGCCAAATATTCTTGTTATTCTCAGAAGAAGAGTATTATATCAAATAACCATGGCAATATAAGCAGAGCTTGATTCTCCCAAAGAGAAAAAATATTTTATGAACAGACAAGATATGGCTCTTGGAATTATATGTATGTTTGTTTCTCATGAATTATAATATCATATAGAGGAATCATCATTATCAACTTTGGATGAACTATGGAACAAATTGGAGGTCTGATTCAAGATAAAGGAAGATTATGAAATTTGCATGCAAGATATTGGCAAGGAAATTCCAATTAAAAATCCACCAGAAGAACAAGCCTCCCAGTTTGAGGAGACTTCTGCATCTCAGGAGCCACATGCAGAGACTTCTATATAGGTATATACACATCCTTTTGTTCCATTCATTTGAAATGGTTTCTAATATATTTCATATATTTTTTCCAAATTATATTCGAAAGATATTGAGCATGTAGAACAAATACCCCAATGGGCACATTCCATCCTTCAGATAGCCAACTATCTTACGAATGATCTTGTCGATCATAGAGTTTTGAGATTCCAATTTTAAGAAGATACCCATGTGCTCACAACCACAGAATCATTAATTCTCATGCATTGCTACATAGTTTTTTCATTTAACCCTCAGGCCTATGCATAGGCTGAAGATAATCTCTATTGGAAAATTTACGTGAATTAAGGGGATTAAGATCTAATTCTTTCCAATCATAGGAATTGGATATATATGGACATCTCATTGGTTCATTGACTTCAGTAGATCCATATATACATCTACATATTCAAAAAAATCTTCACCAAGCATAACATTTTACATTCGTGATGTATCCTTGGAGTGAAGGAAACAATTGCTTAGCAACAATCTTTCTTTCCTTCTTCATTTTTGATGAATTGTACTTTGAGGGGGGTTCTTCCCATGAGTTTTTCCCTCTTTCCTATCTTTTTCAATGTTTATTCATTTAGATGCATTGTAAAATGGGTGCGTAACATGGCATTGTATCTGAGACCCATTCTTTATTTACACCATAGTAGTGTTCAGGGGGGGGCGAGGGTGCTAGAGTAATTACACTCTCACCTAGTGATTAATTTTCTTAGTTTGATAGTATAAGGTTGAGGGTGTTATCCATAGATGGAATATTCTCTCCAGAGCATATTTCCTAGAAAGTAGGGTGCCTCCTACAAAATAGGGGTTCTTCCTACAAAATATGGGTGCCTCCCTCTTCAGTTTGACTTCAGTTAGGATTTCAGTTAGACTAGCAAAGAGTTCAGGTAAACTAGTAGAGGAAAACTCATGCATGTAGTAGTTGTGTTTATCTCATGAAAAAAATAATTTTTCATGCTTAACAGAAGGAGGGTGGATATCTCATGCATGCATTCTCTTCTATCTCCTCCACATTTGTGGACTCAGTGAACTGTTGATTTCTTTGACAGTTGACTCATACTAGGTGGAAATTAAATTTTGATTTGTGTTAGTGAGTGTCTACTTCACTCTAGATAACTACTAAGGTGAATTCTCTTGGTCATCCAACTATGTATGGTGAATTGACCTATTATTATGGATTATTCATGTATTTATTACTCACTCATGTAATACAATTTGTATGTACATTCATTCTCAATTCTTTCTCTCTTTATTTCTTCTTTCTTTCTAGTTCTCTTTTCAAGCTTTGTGTGAATTTCCCTAGTTAGGTTCTCTATGAATTTCACAAGAAACCTATAATATTGGCCACTAAGTTTCCTCTTTACTATTCATGAATCAAAGGGGTTGGGTTCATCAACTAATTGTACATAAAGAGGTGTGAAGCCGATCCCACACATTTACAGTGCAACCTCCTCATAAATTTATATTTTTTGAAATGAGCCTCCAACCACACTTTTATTTATCAAGGACTTCTCTTCTCACTTTAATCAAAATTTAATTTTGGAGTTTTCAACTTTGGAGTATTATCTAGATGCCTAACTCCAAGGTCATAAGCTACTCTAAGTGTTGGTGTTATTTACAAGATAAGGTAGCCCTTTGATTTCCACAAGATCTCACTAGATGTTGATGTTGAGGTCATAAGCTACGTAATCTTGAATTTTTTGTTCTTTAACTAATTAATTATGTATGATTTTTTTGGTGAAAATCTTGGTTAAAAAAGGGGAGATTAATTTTTTTGTGATTTGTGTGAAAATATTTTATTTTAATAGTCTCATGTTTGGGTGGTTTAACCAAGTATTAATGTTTAGGTGTGTATATATTCACCATGGTATAGGGTAATGTTTATTTGTAAAAGAAAGAGTCTTTCTTCCTAAATTAATTTTAAGAGATTAATGTGAAACAAAAAAAATCTTTCAAACTGAAATAAAACAAGGAAATAGAATTTTAGTTTTTTTTGTTTCACCTAGTTCCTTGAAAAACATAGGGTGAAGAACATGTAGGGGAAAGTATGCCTATATACAATTGCTTAAGCGTTAACGGAATAAAAAATGTATGTTATCTGAAAAAAATAACAAGCTAAGGAAAAAACAAGTAAGTTAACCACAATGCAATGTAAATAACATCTACATTGAGTTATTGGTTGATGGGGGAATGGGTGGGATTTTGTAACTTGATGTAGATATTTTAATAATAGTTGTTTTATCGATGCAAGAATTCCCATGATAACCATGGTGTCAACCCGAAAAAATTAGAAATAGTTGTGTTGATCTTTGTAGAGAGGTTTTTCAAAAAAATGAAGCTACTACCTTGTGGTAAGGTTGTAAGTCTCAAATTTTTTTGATGTGATTCCCTAAGGGTGACTATAATAGTAACAAAAAAATATAATAATTATGATTTAATGAAGAAAATGGATATTTATTCCAATTTAACCAAAGGATTTCAAACTTCAAAGAAATCTAGAAAAACTACCCAGTGGATTTTTTGTTTAGTTGTGAGATCATTGGTAATGGGTAGTATCTATATTCTTCCCTATAAGATGGTTAATGTCTTAAATAAAAGAAATTAAAGGTGTTTTTCCTAATAATTCATGTACACAACCACTTCCATGAGAATGAAATTACAGCCAAAGAGAGAGGGAGGAAACTACTTCACTCTTTCAATCTTAGGCTTGCCTAGCTCTTGTGAACCTACACCAAGCTAGGGGGAGGTGACATGACCCCACATGACACTTGGTTGTTAGGAAAAACAACAATACTTCGTCCAGACTATGCCTCCTCAACTAGAGCATACCCATACTCTATTCTAGGCTACTAGCAAGTCGCACTCCTACTTTAGTGAAAATATCACTTACTTAGAAAATTATTAACATAGTTTAACACTTAGCCTTATTTAAGAATACATGCATGAACATAAGAATCCAAGAGAACAACAGTAGAACAAATGAAGAAAAACACAAATATAGTGCGGGTGGCACAAACTATTCCTAACACCCAAATAAATCTTTTTTATTGCGGAACTGTTACAATACTAACACTATTGGCTCGGTTTACAAATTTATCTGACTCACGCGACTCACCTCACCTCACCAAGACACTCAAGAATAAATTCTTCACAAAAATACTCTCCATCGCAATTGTCTCTGCAACCACCTATAGTCCACCTCATACATGCCCACAATTGCAGACTTGTTGTCCCTTCAGTACCACATACTTTTACCAAGATAAACACATATTTCAGTTTTTCCTCACACATGCCTCCAACAGACCTGTGTTTCCAAACTTCCCCAAAACCTACAAAAACTTCCAACTCTTGTCTACTTGTCTTTCATCTTGGAAACTCTGCCTTAGTTTGTTGCCTCATACTTGCCTTAGACTTGTTCTCCAAATCTCTTGTCAAAATGCTATGTCCTTCCCTTTGGTGGTACACTCTTGCTTTTACATGGACTCCAAGGTTCACTTGTGTGAAACATCATGTCTCTTGGGTGTGTCGCATACCTTTGTTAACCCACACTCAACTGAATCATCACACCCATTTGTGGATCAAGTGTGCCCATCCAATCTCATGCGTTCATCAACCATTCATCTCTTGAATTGGCGTGCCCCATCCTTGGGCCTGCACCCTTTTCCTTGTGTGCTTTCTCATACCACTTGTTGTAACTATTCATCGGTGTGTCAATGGGTTTGATCAACCTATTTGGTGACCCCATTTTTCTGAGGGTAGATGGGTCCACTCCTTGGGCATGCTCCCAAGTTTCCTTGCCCTTTCCCAAACAAAACCCAAGTATATGTCATTCGTTCTAAGGAAAGTAAGGTTTGTTCCCCCTTGATTCTTCTTGTCACTATATTTCACCAAAGGTGCTTCTTCCCACACCATACATTTTCATTCGCCTAACCAATCACTTCTTCCTTGTGCTCTTCATCCATTTTGTCGCTAAATCAGACCAAGGTGTGTAGGAACTTGGTGGATGTCGTGGGAGACCTTACATCCTCCCCCACTCCAATTTTTTGTTGTCACCGACAAAATCTTTCGATCTCTATGGCATCTCTTCCCCATCTCTAGATCGTTTCACTACTCAGTGATTGTTGCTTCCTCAACCATTGTCATGAAGGAAAACTCTACTTAGGAATTTACATTATTCTACAAAGCATTGTTTCCTTCTAAATTTCTATTTATTCCATACCTCAGTCCTTATTCCCATGCTTCTATGCATGGGATCCCCTTGTGAATTCAATTGATTGGGTACCTATTCCAATCGTCATGCCTTTGTCTCAAGAAATCACATTTTCACGTTCAAACATTCATTTATGTATATAAACTTGTCACATATGCAACTCTTCATTTCTTCCAATCTATCAAGTCACCCATTTTTTTCTCAACAATTTTCACCAAGGAACCTCCTCAAGGCACCCCATTGGCCTCACTACCTCCCACCGGGAAATTGAGCCAATCTACCATAGTCTAGTTTGAAGGAGAAGGGGGATGGCTGGTTGGGACATCTCCCTCATCTCCAATCTGTCTCGATGTGATCAGTGAAGTGTCACCATACTATTGTGTTATGTACATAAGTCGCATTACACTTGAACCTCTTTTTCCTTCACACTCCTCCAAGATTCATTCTAGCGTAGGGTCATATGGCCATTCACCATGTCCAAGTTCTCTATAGGAGGAATCAACCCTTCCTTAGTTCTCTTCCACCAAGGTTGTTGTATATCCCTCACATCCTCTTGGTTCATGAATGGATTATGATCCTATTCAACAAATTTCTCTGGCATCTTCATCTCTATGAATTCCTCTAATATTTCCTACTACTCATCAACTCTCAAACAAAAATCATCCAATCCATCCACTGTCTTAGCGAAATATCCACTATTTCTTCAACACCAAAAATCCTTTGTTCCACTGACAAAATATTCCTCTCATTATTTGTGTTATACTATCCAACCATCACCCCACATTGTCCAATTTTTTATCCACAAGGTTGCTTGCTTTGGATTTATGCAACAACCATCTGCAAGGAATATGTATGTGTGCCTCCTTCCTTCCTCCTTATGGTAGGAATAAAACATGGATTCTATCCTGAGAAAATGGCTAAACTGTTCATGTGAGAAATATTTGTTGCCTTTTCCTTCCTCATGAACTCTTGTCCCAATACAATTCAAAATCGTCCATACGAACAATGGTGAAACTCATCTTTCTACACTAGTCTCCAAGATTCAACGAGATTTCAACGGCCACAACAACGACCCTCTCTACACCTGCATTGACTATATTTAAGGTTGTCTATGTTGGTTTGTACTGCAACCCAAGCCTTAGAACCATGTCTTCCCTCAAGAAGTTATGAGTTGCCCCACTATCCACCATGGCTAACACTAACTCCCATTGAGTTCGACATGCACGTAGAAAATTTTTGTTTCATCTTGATCTTGTCTCTCTTTGGGTTCACCCTCCATGGAAACATTCAAGGCATGCAAGACTCCAACAAATGGGTTATCTACCTTCTCCAAAGAATTTAACTTTTTTTTCAAGGGAAAATTATTTGCATAATGCTCCTTCGCATAAATTCAACATGAAATTGGCTTCTTCTCTTTTGTTGCATCCATTTGCTTGGCATTGTCTTCACTTCCCTTGGAAGTATTTGTCTTTCCTTTTTCCCTTTTCTTCCCCTTCCCTTGTTGTTTCTTCTCACTTTGGGAATCCTCATTATTCCTAGTGTTGGAGTTACTTCACACACACCTAGGATTTATTTTTCCTAAGTTTTTTCCTATATTTATTAGTTTTTATCCAGTCTCCTAAATTTTAGGGAGAATATTCCTCTAGGAGAACATTCTCTTCAGTTTTCACTTCAATTTGACTAGTTGAGTGGAGTCTAGATGTTGCATTGGTTTTGTCACCATGCAACATTGGGATCATCACCAGCTAATGCGCATTATCCTTGGTATCATCACCATACTAGTGCATTACCCATGATTCCCTAATATCCTCCTCACTTCACTCGGTTTCAATCAGTTAGCTAGAGACTGGTAGACTAGTTAACTCAGTTAGGTGGTAGTTCACTCCCGTAACTTCCTGAGAGACTAGACTAGGTGGAAGTTCACTCCTGTAACTGTTGGTGTGTGTCCATATAACTCTATAACACCACTATGGTGCATTGGATTCACCTCCAGTGCACATTGGTTGAGTTATACAGAGTATATCATGTCTAAATTATTCATTATTCATTATGATTAATGAGAATTCTTCCACTCTTTCTCTCTTGCCTCTTCTTTCTCAATTTCTCTTTGCTAATGTGTGTGGTATTTTCTATGTAGATATATTCTATTCAGGTTCAACACATTTACATGGTATCAGAGCCGATTAACTGCTAAGCAAAAGCTACACCAAATTATTTTTGCGGGTACCAAAGATTGAAGACAACGGAAAAATGGAATTCCCAAAAGAATTCATTCTTACACCTTACAATTGCTTTGCATGGAAGGAGATAATAATCATGCATCTCCAAACCAGAGGATTGTATAGGTTAACCTTGAATATAGATACAGAACCAACATCATCCATAGAAAAATCCAAGTATATAAATCGAATGGATGAAGCATTCAAAACAATTTGCAGTCTCATCTCTCATGATTTCCTTTAACACATATAATCCTATAGAACCCCCAATGAATCTTATACCACCTTGGAAGGTATCTTTTGAAAATAGGATGATATTAGGAGGCACATGCTCGAGGTGGAATTACTCACATTGGATCCAAAAAGCTTCAACAATCTCCAATATTTCCTTACAAAATTTAAGGAATTATTTTCCCAACTCAAGGCTTGTAGGGTTGATAAATCTAAGGAGAAACAAATGGTTCTCACCATTCTCTCCAAACTTGGTCCCGAATTCTCTGTGTTCATATCCAAAATCCATTCAGTCAAATTCTCCTCTGGATCCACTTGGAATATGCCTTCTCTTGAGGAATTTATTGAATGCCTGACACAAGAGCAAACCAAGCTCATCAACATGGGAAAAATCAAAGGCCCAAAGGAGCATGCACTTATTGTGCAATATGGAATCCATCAATATCATAAATATAAATATAAATAAAAAAGGAAATCTCATGCAAATCTGAAGAAGGAAGGGTACTCAAAACCCTTCACCGATGCCTCCGGATCCAAAGGTGGAAAGGGAAGAAAAGGGGAGAAATTCACATACTACCATAAAGGATTCCATCCAAAATCTGCATGCATGCAGAAAAAAACATATCTAATGAATCAAATACTTTAGGAAAATAACCTTGGAGATTGCATCCCTGAGGGTGCCAAGAAGAAGAAGCTAGAAGATCAGAATCCCAAGAAAGGAAATTCTAGCCATGCCTTAATTTCCCTCAACTCCTCTCTTAATGATTGGATTGTAGATTCAGGAGAATCAAATCACATGGATGCCAAAAAAGTAGTATATTCTTCATTGGATTCATGAAAATTTCCTCCTATTCTGATGGGGGACAACTCTCTAGTCGAGGTCACCGACAAAGGAAGGATTGAACTCACCAATGAAAGCTTCGAGAATGTGTTGCACGTTTCCAAACTTTCCGTCAATCTTATCTCCATGTATTAGATGACTAATTTTGGCACTGGAAATAAATTCATATTCACACCTAATGCAGTGGACATCTATGACATGAAAACCAATTCCAGGGTTGCTACCAATGAGGTAAATAATCAATCTAGATTGTATACATTTTTTGAATTTATTGAACCAGATTCTGCTTTACTACTTACCCATGCTGATGAAAGTAGTAGGATATGGCACAAAAGGTTTGGGCATTTGAATTTTAGATATATGCAACAACTTATAAATAAAATATTGGTTGATGGTCTACTAGACATCCATTTCTCCAAAGGAATCTGTGAGGGATGTGTTCTTGGAAAACACCCTCAAGAGAAGTTCGACAAAGGAAAGACTCAAAGAGATTACTCTCCTTTAGATCTAATCCATAGTGACCTCATGGGTCCTTTTCCACATCCATCAATCATAAAAGTGAGGTTTTTTCTCATTTTTGTTGATAATTTCTCACATTTCACATGGATTAACTTTCTCAAGAAAAAATATGAGGTCTTTCAACACCTCAAATATTTCAAAGCCCTAGTTGAGACACAGTCAAGAAAGAAAATCAAAGCCCTATGAACTGATAATGGGGGAGAGTATGTCAATCAATATATCTAGAATCATTTTCATGAGGCATGGATTCAGTTGCAACATACAGTTCCCTATACTTTGCAGCAAAACACAGTTGCTAAGTGAAAAAACAGATCTCTAAAAGAGATGGAATATTGCATGCTCCATGTAAAGTCACTACCACAAAGTCTATGGTCTGAAGCACTTAATTGTGAAACCTACATCCAAAACATATATCCCCATAGATATGTCAAGAATAAGACCCCCTACGAGCCTTGGAGCGGCCTCAAACTAGAAGTGACCCACTTTCGTATTTATGGCTCACGTGCATGGGCCCAGATTCCCTTTGAAAAGAGGAAGGCACTTGATCCACAGAGAATAGAGTGTATCTTTGTTGGATACCCTGACAGTTTGAATGGATACAGAATTATTGATCTTTCCTTGGACCAACTCATCATTGAGTGAAGTGTCCAATTCGAGGAAAGTCTCTTGCATGTACCTCAACAGTCGCATGTCGACACCTTCATTCTTCCACCTGTCCAAGATGATGAGCATGCACATGTCGACTCTTATTCAAATGGGATTTTTGATTCAAAGGATTGAGATGATCTAGATATAGAGTCATTACATTCAGATATAGAGTCAGTGCATCTAGATGTAGATGTAGAGCCACAACAGAGGCCCAAGTGGTCCCAAACTACTCTCCAGGATGCAGGGCATATTGTTGGTGATCCAGTTGATACTAGGAGGACTCAATTTGATTTTGAGGAGCCTCCTATTGCACTCACTACCACTGAACCATTGTCATCCAGGAATATTTTCTTGGTTCAATCTTTAGATCCACGGTATTATGGCGAGGCTGCTAGAAATCCCTTTTGGGAATCCACCGTGCACGAGGAGTACAACTCCCTCCTTGAGAACCAGACTTGGGATGTGGTTCCCCTTCCTTTTGGAAGGAAAATTATCAGGTGCATATTGTTCTACAGGACCAAGAGCATAGCAGATGGATATATTAGCAGATATAAAGCAAGGCTTGTTTCCAAAGTCTTTCAGCAAGTGTATGGCATTAACTATGATGAGACCTTTTCTCTAGTAGCGAAGATGGATTCTATATGTTTGGAACTTTCCATTGAGGTGACTAAGGGATGGGAATTACATTAGATGGAAATGAAGAATGCATTTCTTCATGGTGATCTCTCTGAGGAGATATATATGTAGCAGCCCTAGGAAGTTATGCAGGATTCCTCTTTGGTCTATTGAGTGAAGAAATCTCTTATGGCCTCAAGCAAGATCTAAGGGCATGGTATGCCAATATGGACTCCTACCTATTTTCATAGAAATTTTTATGTTGTAAATCAGACCCCAATGTCTATATGCTCAGGATGTTTGATTCACTTCTACTCTTATTTTTATACATTGATGATTTGTTAATCATCGGTTTCTCAAATTCAACAATTATTGCAGTCAAGAGGATTCTACATGATAGGGTTTTGATGATTGACATGGGTCTGCTACACTTCTTCCTTGGAATCGAGATCAGTCAAGATGCATCAGGAATCAAGCGGTCTCTAGCCAAGTATGCTCGAGATCGCCTTGAGATAGTTTACATGACAACCACGAGTCTACTCCAATTCCTTTCCTACCAAGAGTCAAACTTGAGGATGGCAGGGACACTCCACTAGTTGAAATCACACTGTACAGACAACTAGTGGGGAGCTTTTTGTATCTCACACACTCCATACCAGACATCTCCTATGCATTTGGCAAATTTTCCATGTTCATGCAAGAGCCGCATGAGCTACATTGGAAGGATGCAAAGTGTATCCTTCGATACGTATAGGGCACCATCACCTTTGGGATTTAGTATGAAGAAGACTCTACATTAGATCTCATCGGGTTCATTGATTCGGAATGGGCTGGTGATAGCATTGATCGTAATTCCACATCTTTTTACTCACTCAATCTTGGTTCTAGGCCTATCTATTGGTCGAGCAAGAAGAAGGTTGTTATTTCTCTTTCTTCATCCGAGGTAGATTACAGAGGGGTAGTTAACATAACCATTTAGGCTATGTGGCTACAACATTTTCTTATAGAGTTGGGAATTCAGTTTCATCAGTCGATCGTCATCGGGTGTGACAACTAGATCACTCTGAAGTTTTGCATAGATTCAGTTTAGAGGCAGCAGGCGAAGCACATCGAGATCCACATGCACTACATTCAGGACTTAGTACATGAGGGGATCACTGACCTACAGTTCTATCCTTTAGCGAAACATACGGCAGACATATTCACCAAGACCTTCACTGAGCAGAAGTTTCTTTCTCTGCGAAGTCATCTTGGACTGAAGGACACAGTTTCCTAGCAACTGTAGTTCTTATTTTTTACATACATTGTACCTTGAGGGGGGATTTTTCCCATGAGTTTTTCTCTCTTTCCTCACTTTATTTTAGTTTATCTTTTGTATTTGGGTACCTAACGTGGCCTCGTTGCCAGGACCCATTCTTTATTTTCACCATA
>CBVK0100099237.1:0-26827 GCA_900067695.1 Picea abies
AAGGGACAATTTGGCTATCAGTTGTGATTTGTTCACACATGCAGTGAATATGATTATGAGCATGTGCAAACGAGGCAATTGTATTCATTCGATTCATTGTGAGAATTCGGATTGCAGAGTTTGTGCAGAGGAGGCAGGTTGTTTGGACACGTGAATTGGTGCATGTATTTGCTAATTTGTGTATGAAAGTGTGAGACGATTGTATTGTACTGAGAGCTCTTGGATTAGAGTTTTGTATGAGATTGTTTCTTGATTCATGATATACATAATATATGATAGTGGGGTTTTTAGCTTTACGCTTTCCCGGTAAAACTTTTGTGTTGTGTGTTATTGATATTTCACTTTGTGCATTGTGGTTGTGATCGTGGTTTAATTGCTTTCGCAAAAGTAATAGTAGAAGCGATTTTGTATTTAACTAGTGGCGAAAATTGTTAGATCAGGAGAATCACAGGAATACATTAATTTGTATCGAAATTTCTATAGAATATTGTGTGTTCCATGTGTCCAAAGGAAATCAATACACCCTTGGAAAGAAATTTGGATTTTGATTTAAGTGTTGTATTGTTCTTGAACCTGGACCTGTGATTAGCTCCAAGCTTTGGTAAGAATGAGGAAACGCAGACACACACAGGCAAAATACAAACGATTTTAGAGATTGGGTTATTAGGGTGTTTTTACATTATCCTTGTGGCACAATTGAACATTTCCCATGTTGCTATGATTTGCTAGAAAGAACAAGTTGCAACTTGAAGGCTCTTGCTATCTAAAATAAAATGTGATCTGGAATTTCCATGTGGAAAAAAGGTGTGACCTGGAATGGTGTTACCATAGAATTGGTGAGATCTGGAGTGAATTGATGCAATATGGAGCGATTGGATATGGAATGTTTTCTAAAACTAGTGATGGTTGCAAGGGAGAGATATTTATGTCATCGATGACTATAAAGGGAACCAAATCCTTCACATAACCTCCCTCATTGCTTCCACCTTAATTTATTCCTACGATGTTAG
Source organism: Picea abies (assembly GCA_900067695.1). Classification (NCBI taxonomy): domain Eukaryota; kingdom Viridiplantae; phylum Streptophyta; class Pinopsida; order Pinales; family Pinaceae; genus Picea; species Picea abies. The sequence continues at coordinate 1,011 of CBVK0100099237.1, forward strand.
TGTTATCTCTCATGGAAGGGTTTTTCAATTGCACTAGATAGTTCATAGTTTTGTCTCAAGCATAGTTGTCACCACTCTAAGTGGTCATACCATACTTGTAAGCACTCTATTTGAGTGGATACCGTATCGTATTTGGAATTGTACCATACATGAGTGGGTACTGTATCATATATGGAATTGTACTGTATCTGGAGTTGTACCATATCTGGGTGAGTACCATACCTGTAACCACACTCAGTAGAGCTAACGTTATAAAAAGCGGGAGAAAAATGTATTCTAAGGATGTCATTAGAATGGGTAGGCATAATATTCGACTCTAGTAAATGGGATTTCTCAATGATCATAAACATAGTCTAGATCTTGTCTACACTATTGTAAAGGCTGGTCAGGCAACTTTGAAAGCAATTTGACAACACAAGCAATTGGAAATGTGAGAATATAAGAAAATTTGAATGGTGCAATGGTTTTTGTAAGACCCTGGGGTAAACATTCACATGCTCAATCAACTTGACATTGTGGTGACCTGCACGGGTTGGGGTTGTCGAAAAAAGTGAGTGGTAGGAGTGCACTCGAACATCACGAAGTGCCACAATGATGTGTTTATATGGAGTGGGAGTAGGATCCCCTTCCTACATGATGGAGAACGTGTGACCCAAGGATACTTGTAACCCATACTTGCATAACACATAGGTCGGCGAGACAAGGCATGCGAGAGAAGGTAACTCGACATATGAGTTGGGAGAGCGCAAATTGCACAAGTCACGGGCGAGCTTACTTGACTTAGAAAAGATGGGGTGATTTGGTGACATGTTGGGGGCTTGGGAGCACCCTTGCGACAAGATGGAAAGTCGAAAAATGAGGGGTTGACTTGGCTATATGAAGAGACACACCCTTGTGGTAGATGAGGGGTTGGCTCGGGGCACACCAAGAGACACGATTGTTCATCTCACCTCATGGGGACATACAAATAGTGGGAGGCATATAGCCAAAGGAAGACAAGCAAGGAAGTGACAACTTGGGTTGGAGAGGGAGCTCTATAGCTTGGGAAAAGGAGACGAAGTGTGAAGAGGCGCGACCAAAGTGAGTGAGTGCACAAGACAAAGATTGTGCAAACAACCGAGTACTTGGGCAAGTGAATGTGTGTGATTGAGGTGAAGTCTTGGTTGTGAAAAAAATAGTTGGGCGAGTAGTTCTGGTTGCAACAAGGAGTTCGATCAAGTGAGACAAGTGAATTTGTGTGAAGGAAAATACAAAGGTGAGTCGTGAGATGACTCCGTCGGGAATTGTAATTTTCTTTGTATGAATTGCGGTTATGTTGTAAACTCTTTGTATCATCTTGTATAAAAGTATGTGTACAGTTGTTAGGAACACATTCAATTTCCCATTCATATTGTGTCTCTTTATTGTGGTTGCATGTTCTTGGTGTCTTTTTGGCTAAGTATGATAACGTTGTAATTGTTTAAGTAAATAACACAAGTGTTGGAGTGAGTGGCTCAAGATAGAGTATGAGTGTGTCTCGAGTGAGGTGTAGTCCAGGCATAGTAGGTTTTGGTTTGGTTAGGCCACCGAAATGAAACATCGCAGTGCCACTGTTATGGGACTTATCGGTAAATGCGGACATAAATAGATCTCCTTAGATCCACCTAGATCTAGAACAAAACAAAACATGATATGATGATTTCCCTAAGATCTAATCATTGAGTTTATTATCTAGCAAGAGATGAGTGACATACCTTTTAAATGTTGCTTCCTCTTATCGTCATCCTAGCTACACTCCAGTGCTCTTGTGATATTGAATCTACAAGGGAACACAAGCCAACTAAAGTGAAAGCAATATAGTATACTCAAAGAGAACTTATGCACGTGATCAAGGAATCATACAATAAAACAAAGCGAGTTTTATCGGAAAGAAACATATCACTGTGTTATATTAAAGTGAAAGTGGAGATTACAACCAAAGCCTTGATGTTGCAAGGTCCCCTTTCGATGACCCTTCGCTCCAATACACACACTTTCTCCGACCTTGAATGAAGAAGATCCACAATGACTTGATAAACTGAAATGAAGCCCTCAAGTATGAACTGAAGTAGAATTCCTCATCCAATTCTTAGCCTATTCAATATTAATCTTGCTTGAATCAACCTTAGCCTTTTCCATGAGAAATACCTCTTTATATAGGGGAAAGAGAGATGGTTGAAGAGATTAGGAGGATCCCACCAAATCAGAGATGCAAGTAGGATCCCAACCATATGGACGCCACCTCACCTTCTAGAACTTTCGTGAAGCTTAACCTTTTTTTAGTCTCTTGACATCGTCACACCCTAGTTGTGGAGCAACCTGCAGAGACGTCGAGTCCCAAATTTAGGGTAGAGGGCGACGATCAGGCATCGTCACACCCTACATATAGTGCAGCTTGCGATGATCCTCCTTAATAAGATTTTTAGAAGAGAAAGTCAGTCACTTTCCTCATGAAGAGAGGCGTTTTTTGGGAACATGAACACATGTTGTCAGTGGATTACCAAGATAACCAAAATAATGTGTAAAATAATGCCCCCCAAAGTATGAGGCTGGAACTAGTGACAATCGAAATACTTTGTAGAATGTGTGTATCGGAAACAAAGAGTGCACCGGTCGGGAACCTGGAAACAGTCAATCATCAACATAATAATATACCATTGTCCGAGGTAGGCATTCCCATACTCAGATTACAAAGTGTCAAATGAGTCATGGCCACTGAATGTACACTGTGGATCCATGTCAAGGTGAATCAACATAGCCACCTAGAATACACTGTGGATCTATGCTCCAAAACGACTCAAATTCGGACATAGACGTGGGACATACAAAGTGGATCTATGTGTCAATACAAATCATGAATACTCCATTGTAGCCTGGATCAGAATGATATGACCCAGGGTCTTCATTTTCGTCATCCCTAAGTACGAATCTAACCATGCGATTATAGGTGCTGAAGTCGAACATGGCATAAACTACTTGATTACCGGTCAATGATGATAACTGTTAACAAGTGCGAGGGAAATAACCATTGATGTCAATGACTTCGAAGGTACCCTAGTACAATCCAACGAGTGTGAATAAAGGAGATGAAGTCGAACACTTGATGGAATTTTCCAATCAGGGGCCAATGATGTGAACCCACTTTCGAAAGCTAAGAAACACGTCATTGAGGCATGCAGGCTCTAAGGCACTAAATGATTTTTAAGTCTTGTTCCTGGATAATGAGATGAAGTCGACAAGCAAATACTCATCACAGGAGGGCCTTGATGTATACCCCATCAATGACATGAAATAAGTAACAGATTTGAGATAGATCGGAGTATGAAATGATTCAAAATTGACATAAGGAAGGCCGAAATGGTAGAAAATTTATAACTGCAGATGGTCGACTCAATAAGAAGCTTATTAAGGTTGGACTTCTCTTGAACATATGAATGACATGACAATGGTATTGGAAACATTGACTCAATGAGGACCCAACATATGGACATGTGGATGGTCAAACGAGAGACAAATGGATTTCCCAACCCGGATACAATGATGAAGGGGGGTGTCATGTTCAAGAGCGACTATTACTACCACTAACACGGATTCAGAGACACATTTCTTTCCCAAATTTTCCTCCACCATTTTTGGCGAGTACCTCTTTATTTTTATGCAAGCTTGAAGAGGATAACATATGCTTGTTGATGTAAGCTCATCCTTCAGATGAGTCCCTCAGAGTACATTTAACGAACCCTAAGAAAGAGTGGTTCATTCCCATATGGGTCTTTCGATGTTTTTTTAACGAGTCCAAAGAGAGAAAACTCGGGGGTTTTTCATGTTTAAAGAATCTGAAAAACACTTAAAGAGAACTCCATCAGTTCCTTTTTCGTAAATTAATCTGATGAGACCGAAAAAGTGATAACCTAACTCTCATCAAATGTTTTCTTTAAATACTTTTACGAGCATGAAAAGAACAAGGTCGGTCGGTAATATTTTCATTTTTATGGAGCGTGAAAAGAGATTAAAGGATACTCCATGGGTTTCGTTTTTCGTGTTACCATTGCGAGTACTAAAAAGCGACAAAAGTATACTCGGTTACATTTTCATTGATTTACGAGCACGAGAAAGAACAAAACTAAGCTCAGACTTTTTCCTGAAAAACTCTAAAAGGATATGTACATCCGACAAATGTATAAAAGCAAACCAAAAAGACATCCTTGTTCAATATTTTACTCCTAGGCTTTTCATCTGCAAAAAACCAAACACTTGAAATGTCGTTAGAACTTTAGGGTTTAGGTGGAATATATATAAAATAATATAAAAATAAAAATGAAAAAGTAAAAAAGTAATAAAAATGGGTAAAAACTTCATTTTACTATTTCATTGTTAGTCCACCCAAACTTTGTTCCCAAAACCCTCATTTACCTCAAATTTCCACTGCGGATTGTGGGAGGTGTGGTTGATCATTTGATGAACGGTCTTCGCAGAATAGGTAATTTTCATCTCCTTCAACTTTTCATGGATTAATTTTTCTTTTGATTGGTTAGAAATGGCTTTTTGGGTTGCATTTTCAAGGGTACCTGTGTGTGAAGGTCTTCACAGGTGCCCTATATCATGCCCTGCGATGACCCAGGGTCGTTGCAAGCGACCTTTAAGCTAGCCCGCGATGACTTTGCACTGTATGGGTGTGTAGCCCGACGATGTGCACAAATCAAAAAATGTTTTTAGATGAATTTGCCAATAAAAAGTTTCCAGGGGAGAGATGAAGATGCTAATCCCTCTTTTACGTTCCATTGCAGGTCTTCATAGTAAAAAATGTTGGAGTGGGGAGAGAGAGAGCATGAGGAGGAAGACTACATTGCCGAGAATGACCCAAGAACAGTAAATGCCCTTCGACAGTGTAGACTGCTAAAAATTTTCAAGATCCAGGGCATGAGGGCCTAGTTGAGGTTACTGGAATAATTAGTTCACATGTGGGATGTGAACCAACATGAATTTCATGTGGGGGCACACATTCTTACAACAAATATCGAGGATATCTATTCTTGACCGATTTGTCTCTCTGTGGGGCTCGGGTTACGCTGACAGGTAACAGGGGAGGTGGTGAGCCCACGAGTCACTACATTAGTGAACATTACGTACCCCATACTCAGAATCATAGAGGCAAAGTTGCTATCAGAGATGTCTGTGAATTTCCTCTACGGATGGTCCTCTACACTATCACATACATGGCAGGGAGCGCAACTACCCATATGGCTCTTCAGAGCTACTTCCAGTATGCGTTGGAATGCATGGAGCCCTGAGTTTTCAAATGGTGTGATGAGGTTCTCATAAGCATGAAAAAACAATTAACCAAATGTAGGAATGGTGACTTGAAACAATTCGGATATAGTTTGATTTTGGTGTCCTTCTTCTTGGAGAGGGTCCCATCTTTACGCTTGCAGGTAGAGTGGGGTATACCTGCCCCACAGGACCCAAGAATGAAGCGGTGGGTCGACCTCATGGCACAACATGTGACTGGTCCTATCATCAAGTATAATGATGTTTTCTTTGACTGGTTGAGGACCCAAATGCTTATGGTAGACGACTATGCCTATGTCGATGTAGACTTTCAAGGTGATCCAGATTTGGTTCTTCCTGAGGGTTCCCAATGGGGGGACATAGGTAAGAAGTACATTTTGTTTTTATAATGTTTTTGTGATTTTTGAATATCAAATGTTTTTATGTGTTATTTATCTGATACCTAATCAAATGCTCTTTTGATGATGTAGACGTGGGACCTTATTGACCTCCAGGTTCATTCCACATCTAGAGGCGAGGGGACAAAGTTGATGTAGCAGGAGTAACTGGTGTTGAATAAGAGATTCTAGAGTAGAATCTGGAGGGGATTACGATGAATATCCCAGATGCCTCCATCGACGATATCCCGAGGCATTATCAACGCCATACTGTGGGCGTGTCTGCTTCCATTGGTCGACTGCTCCACAAGTTAGCACAAGTGGTCGCATGTTATAGCGAGCAACATCCTTGATGCTCTATTTGTATAGGAAGCCAAGTGCTTCACATTTTTTATATTTTGGTCTTCGGACAAACACTTTTTGTCAAACTTTTATCATTATATATATATGAGGCTTCTACCGGCTTACTCGTTGTATATACAAAGTGTGATTGGATTTTATAAATTTCTCAAATGTCTGTCTAACACATAATTGGATAAAGCATCTATTAATGTATTTAGACATCTAGGAATGTGTTGATATTCAATGTAATCAAAATGACATTCCAAGAGGCGAATTCATAAAAATACCCTTAATAATGTAGGACTTCGAAAGGAGTAAACATTACTCAACTGTAGGACTACTAACTGTGAATCGAGTCGGACAACGAGATGACGAATTCTGAGTGAAACAACATCGATCAATAATTCAATGACTGCACTGTATTCCACAATATTGTTAGTTTCACGACCAAGGCAAACACCATGAAGACTAACCAATTCATTTGTAGGTGCATAGATTGCCCAAGCAGCAGATGCTAAGTTTTGAGTATTGAGGCTAGTGCCATCAATGAAGCCAATGTAAGGTAGCGAAGACACTGACATCTAGAAACCAAGCACAATGCAAGGTAAGCAGCTGAAGGTCGAAACCAAAGAATGAAAAAGCACACAAGAGTATGATACATTAAAAGTACAAGCACTCATGCAAAAATGACTTCAGCATAGTACTTCTTTAAGTAAAGCCCATTTCTGGGTTCACTCAAAGAGATTCCATCATAATCAACTAGCTCATAAGCTCCCTTCTCCAACACACGTTTGATAATGTAAGGACCTCGCCACATGGACTCGAATTTACCAGCCCCTAGCAAATCACGATCTTGTTCGTAAAGGAGGACTAGATCACCTTCATAAAAAATACGTGGCTTGACATGCCTGTCGTATTGGGCTTTAACACGTTTCTTCTAAGTTTCAATAATTAGGGTGGCATCACGACGGGTTTCGTCTAATTGCATTAAATATAAAAGATTCTCTTCTTCGGTAGAGGTATTGGGGAGAAGCTCAACGACCAGTTTCAAAGATATTTCACATTCAATCGGCAAGATAGCCCCGATACCATAAACTAGCTGGAAAGGTGTAAACCCCATGGCAGACTTAACGGATGTCCAATAGGCCCATAATGTTGAGAACAACATGGTGTTCCAGCTTTTCTTATGAATTCCTATCATCCGTCGAAGCATAGTAATAAGAACTTTATTCATTGCTTCAACATGGCCATTGGCCTGTGGATAATAGGGGGTTGAGTTTTCATGGCGAAGACCCAACTTTTTCGTAAGTTTAGACATCATAAAATTCTGAAAATGATTACCGTGATCAGCAACGATAGCTTGAGGGATACCAAACCGAGTAATGATATGGAATTTTACCCAGTGTTATCAAATGTAAGCATCGCCTCGGCCCATTTAGTGAAGTAATCCACAACTACAATGATGTATCCATGCCCCCTGACCGAGTGAGGATTACATGTCATGAAGTCAATGCCCCATTTGGAGAATGGACCAACAGAAACTACAAGGTGTAAGGGAGTAGGATTAGATCTTATCTTGTTATTATAAGTTTGGCAAGCATGGCATTTCTCAATAGTAGTGATGCAGTCCTTAAATAAAGAAGGCTGAAAATAACCTGCTTGTAAGATATTTTGGGCAGTGGCATACTCAGACATATGACCTCCACATGCTCCAGAGAGTCATTCAAAGCTTTCTCAGCTTCATAGTAAGTGAGACATCGTCGAAAAATGGAGTCAATACCGCGGTGTTGAGTGCTCAACACAACCTAAAATTTCTGTGACCACTTCCTTTTGGGTACCACCTTGTCTTCTACCTTCGGTTGTTTTCACCGTGTTTTTGAGCTTGATAACCTTCTTATCTAATATGTTTCATATCCAAGTCTCTCTTGAGCATATTAAGAAACATCTTGAGAAACACCACGACTGATCAAGGAACAAGCGACCCAGTTTTCTCCCGGCTTACTTGAAAAGTTCGACATCGGTGAAAGATTAAGGCAGTGAAAATTGTATGGGAAGTCAAAGTAGCCAAGTGCCGACATTCTTTGGCGTCGGCTGATAAGAGTATCTCTTTTACGAATATTGTCTCCAAAAATATTTCGCCGAACACCGGTCCTTTCGGCTTCGGCAAAAAAGTGTAATCATAAGTGTCGCACAAAAGAGGAGTTCCATCGCTGACCACTGATGCTTGAAATATCACTAATATCGAGAGTTTTATCAAGAAAATAGCAACATTGATCAACAATCTAAGATAGTAGTCGACCCCCGATCCTTATGAAGGTAAGACGTGACGTGAGGTTTAACCCCTAGTTGTGTCAAGTACTCTGCATTCAAAGCTTTAGTTAATTTGTAGATCGCGCATTAGTTACTAGCTCATGTGTGAATCAAAAGGGAACCGTTAAACACACTGATACAATGCATCTCCATCCTCGCCTCCGCCATCAACCGGTTAAGTCTCAGTGGCAGGAATCCGATAGCATTATATTTTGAAATCTGCATTTATCACCCGTGTTGGAGCCGCCTTTGTTTTTTCTAGCCCGTCTCAAATATCATGTCTTAATGCTCGAAATCGAAAGATGGTTTTCGTATTTTCCGTCTGTGGTTTTAAAATTTCTGAAGTCTTATCACGTAGCAACAATGATTATTGTACTCTCGAGGTGAGTTCTACTTTTCGGCAAACAATTTTCCCCCTTTTTGTTCTACCTCGGGATTTCACAGGTTGGATGCTATAGATCACGTACTTCACAAGTCCTGAGCAATGAAACAGTGAAATCGCTTTAAAATTTTACCCCAGGTCAATAACGAGAGTAAAGTTTTCCTAAATCATGATTGAAATCATCGGGTTTTCGATCCTCGACATTCACTAAATCCAAAACTCTCATTGTCGTATCCCCGATAGCCGAAACCACGAAGTCCGTATGTTAGTAACCCATGTCAAAGTTAAAGGAAAAAACTAAACCATGGTTAAGCTCCGTCAACAATTCGCCACTCGGCGTTTTCTCTTTAAAAAGTTACGTTGTCTAAACCCCGACTCACGAAGTCACGATAAGGATATGAAAATAATTAATTAAACATTTAATCCGAGTTTATCTTCCCTTTTAATTAAAACGTATTATCGCGATCTCCCGGTTTCGCAACTCGGTATGCAGAATTCCGAGAAACTTACCTTCGAAGTTCCGAGTTGTGATATGGCGAATATAAATAATTACGTAATTAATTAAGTGCCTAATCATACTTGTGTTTTTATTAACCAAAATCAATCATCGCAATCTCGTGTGTTAGAGGTTCAAAGGGTTAAAGCAAAATTCTTGATACAACGAATACCGAAAGATTAATTAACTTCGGTAAAATCGGATTAATTAAGCCAAATCAGTATCTTCCGTGTTTTGATGCTTGCACAGTTTACGAAGCAGTCTTAATCCTTCCTTACGCCAACTGACATTTCGAACCGCCAAAATTTATGGCATTAATTAGAAATAAGGCGAATCGACAAATAAAGATCGGGTTTTTATTGCTAAATTTATTTCTAAACATAATTTGAAAGATCTGTTCTAAAAAGTACCGAGTTTTCGAATATATATAGAGTTGTTATTCATTATAACGAATTCATTTCTATATTACGTAGAACACACTTTCTCAGCGAGCTAACCTCTGTATGTATACGTATTTTTATCGCAGAAGAGCCAAAGCAGGATCTCTCGTCATGGCCCTGCGAAAAGCATCCAAAGCCAGCATTGAGGTTTCGGGACATGGTTCAGACAACGTCGCTGATACTTCACCCCGAAGCGTCGAATCTGCCCCGAACTGGTCGTTCGTTCTCGATGTTCTACAGGCCGAATTAGTGTATTATTCCGATGATTCCATCGACAATGAAAAAGACGACATAACCACTAAATATAAGATCGTCATTCAATCGGGAATGCATAAAGTAGCGGCCAGGCCACGACTACTCCCCTATTATGATATGGTTTGATGGGCATTAGACCATGTGGACTTACCAACCAGAACCATCATGAACGAGCAAAAGGTCACCATCGGGAATTTTAGGCCTGAACATCTGCAAGCCATGTATAAGCTGCCCACAATGTCCGACCTTACATATGATGCCGAATTCTAAGATGAGTTCAAACATAAGGAATGTGTACAGTATGACAAAACCATGTCTAGCTTAATAAGAGATTGGGTTTCGCACCCTGCGAAGTTCAGGGCAGACAGTCATGGTATATATTCAATAGCTTCCTTAGAACCACAGTACAAGTATGTAGCTATAATGACATGCAGATTATACGGGACAGAGGACACCTCACATTTCTTTCTTCAATGGGTGCCTCTAATATTTCGAGTCGCCGAAGGCTGTTCCTTCGACTGGGTGAAAATGTTGTCCGATAGCTTGACCAGTCAGGTTACAGAGTATCGGGCGCAGAAAGAGAGCGGAAAAATTGCTTCATTTTTTATGTCTGCATACATTATGGACGTCGTGTGCTTTCTAACACCATTTCCATTAATGAGCTGGAGTTGGACAACAGCAGAGGACGAGCCTATCCACGTCTATCATGCAAAATTATGGGAAAACAAAGCAACAGATTTCGTGTATGAAATCTTCAACTGGGTGATGGTGCCTCTGCATGTCACTATTTTCAGTCACCCGCTACCCAAGATCTCGGACAATATAGTGACGAATTTGAGCAACATAGCTGACTGGTATGTAGAAGCCGGATTCTCATATCTCAGAGTTTTCGGGGCTTCTGTTCCCCCGCATGCATTGCCATTATTCATTCTCGACAAGCTGGCTTGTCGTGAGGTTGCTAGACAAACAGTAATCGGTGGCATCAGCAAGGATCTTAAGGGATACTCGAAGAAGGTATGGACACCTTTTCATGTTCATTTAAATTCATATTCTTTATTAGATTTCGGGCATGCTAAATTTGAGGCAGTAGCCCTGGAAGACCTAAAATTGGTCCTTATTGAATACAAGAAGCACGATCCGCAAAGGGTCATGAGTAATCATTTGGCCAGTTGCGGGCTCAAGAGATTTGATCACGAAAATTCACCCTCAGATGACATTTTTCGAGGCGCAAGATCTTATGTCGAGATTTTAGCTCAGATCCAAACATTGGCACCTGAAGAGAGGGCTGATGTTCTGAAATTCCAAGAACATAGACGCAGTTGTCTTCCCGCAGTATTACGGGGTGAGAGTCCTAGTACAATGGAGGTGAAACAAAAAGATGCCGAAGGCTCCAAGGATGCGACTCCCGGTCAAGAAAAACACCAAGATAAGGGAGAGAAAACTAAGAATCTGAAAGCAGAGATAAAGACTCCTGAACCTCCGAAGAAGCAGAGTCTGGTTACTACTCCAGGACCATCAACGAAGCAAATCGGAGATGCTATCACATCGGTTACTCTCTTGCAGTCAACTCAGGGAAATATTGACACAGGGTGGATCTTCAATGAAGAGTTGAGGCCTATAAGGGTGGAAGAGCTCCCTCCAAATGAGTTCTTCTTTGATAAGAAAAGAAAGGTAGTGGTAAAGAGAGAGTTCTACCAGGAAGGGGAATCGATAGTCAAGAAATACAAAGTTATGACTGATGGGAAGGACAAGAAGAATGAACAGTTCGCAATAGAAATAGCTGGGACATTAGGTGCATATGCCACAGTGAACCAATTTTCAGTCAGGGTCTTGAAAAACCAGCTTAAATGAAAAAACCACCTCATCAAGACCCTAGAAGCCAGACTAGCCACAATAGCGGAGACTGCCAAAGACCAGGTGAGTGTAGGTATAGAGAAAGCAAGGTTGGCCGATAAAAGTGAGATAGAGCTGCTCAAGACTAAGCTTGAACAAGCATAGCTGGTGGTTAAGGATGGTCAGATGCAAGCGAGCCAACAAAAAGATTTGATTGAACAACTGTAGGCTAGGGTGGAAATCGTCGAAAGCAAAGTGATAAATATCGGGATGTTTCAATCCCAGGTGGTGGAGATTCGGAGCAGAGTCTCTGCAGCCCAACGAAATTTACTCGCCAAAGTAGAGGTGATTCAGGACAACTGTTTGTTGGTTAATCAAGTTTTGGAGAATTTATCTGCTAGGGAAAGAGAAGCTGGAGCAACACGGGTCGCCTTTCAAGAGGCTGTGATAGCTACAAACAACAAGGATTCAGGAAGTACTCCCAGGTTTACCGTTTCGGAGCAGACCAGAGGAAACATTCTATTGAAAGAATGGGACACAACATGTCGGAAGGTAAGCTGCGAGCCAAGAGGGTAACAAATTCCTTAGAAGAGGCCTTTACTTCTATAGATGGTAATCTGCTAGGCATTGATAGAAGAGGTAATGACGAGGCATTGATTCAAATGAATATGGCAAAAATCTCGCTTGATTTAAATGAAAAAGAGGAAAGAGATTCGACCGAGATCTCCCAAGTGACTATGGCGGACATAGTCCAAATAGACAAATGTATGATTAAACCAAGAGCACAATTATGCGCTATCGACATCATAGACAAACATATGGAGGACAGGTTGCCGCAATTAGCCCGAGATTGTTACTCTTTTGAAGCCAATTGTCAAGCAGAACCTTCACGGCTGATATCTCGGCTGGTCGAAAGATGTGTCACCTGTACCGAGCACGCACAAGGACAAGCTTCTGGCACCAAGTAAAGACAGAGAAGAAGAAATGGAGCGATTGCTCTCCTCCCTTTCATAACTAAAAATTTTGTAACGATTGAGATTCTATCTTATTGTAAAACTGTATAAATACACCATAGAAAGAAAGAAAAGAGGCTGGACCTTTTTGTGTCGATTGTAACAAAGGTTTTACATTTTGAGAGTTAATATAAAGCAAATCCGAAGATTCTCAATTCCGTCATGACTGTGTTATGAGTTTGTTTTCTTGTATCTCATATTCGTATCTGATGAATGCTTCGCTATAATTTAGTACAATCTCTACTATAGTGAATGAATTTTGGTTTTCTATATTGTTTATTGTTTTTCCTCTGTACCAGCTATCAACAGGTATAAGACCAGTTAACACTTTCAGAATTCTATATATATTTTATGCTTCATCGGGTTACTTTATGCTTCATCGGGTTACTTCTTTACATTTTTCTTCTTCTGTTTATACTTGAGATTCTCCCTTGATAGGAGCCTTACTCGATAGACAGCTAAATGTTTTCTCCCACCTCATACATTTTGTTAAAATATAACTCAGTTGCGGGAAAGAGCCTCTGATTTGCATTCCTTTTTCATTCCTGAAATCGTAAACTCTCTTTTAAATGACCGAATTGAGACAACACTTAATTTCCCTCTGAAGTTTTCTTATTTTACTGTTCCTCCATGACTGTCCCTGTACCAACTCAGCCCAATATCGAACCCAGATTATTGAATCAAACGCACATTGCCTTAAACCTTTTCGATACCATTCTTAAAACTGCCACTACCTGGGTTGAACTCGAATGTTCATGGGCAGCGATTGAACAAGATATAAACATTCAGGAACAATTGGAAGCTAGACAACACCAACGCCGAAATCTTCCCTAGTTTCCCTTGCCAAAGGTTGACGTTTCTCTCTTCTCTACCCTTTACCCACTTTCGGATGCCTAGACACTGTACTTCTAAGCCTTAAGTACAGACTCTGGAACAACATCTTTTTAGTGCCGTTGCCGGGGACCGAAGTTACGAAATCTTTTTCCCTGGGAAAACGACATTTGTTTTTCGTTAAAAGTGTTACCCTTTGATAGTGAACAAAGAGTACACACCTTTTTAAGGCTTTTCAATCTTTTACTTGGCGACTCCACAAATAATAAACTGGCATCTGGTCGAAGGAATACTAGAAAAAACCCGGATGGTAAGCAGATCACACCTGTTACTGAGCCCGAGAAGATTCTAAAGGCGAGAGGCTCTCTTAAGCCAACCGCTGCAGTCTACAAGCTTAAACCCCCACAACTGAAGACTAAGAGTTCTTCTGAACCTTCCACTTCACGCAGTCCTCTCTTTGATACTAAAGATCTAACGTCAAACTGCTCCGAAGTTAGGAGTGAGATTCATCCGACAATCCCCTTAGTACACAAAGGAAAGGACCCTCTTGAAAGTTCGTCAGCAGTTGACATACCATCTTTCCTTTAGTTAAATTTCCCGACCTCACCTAATTCTGAAGAGTGTGTTACACATTCGGTTTCCACACCCGTCGGTTCTCCTGATTTCGTCTCTTGCAAATCTGAGGAACCAATTCCTCGCGTTCCTTATCTTTCATTGTCGGATTTTCCTCTTCACGAAGAAAATAAAGATCCACTTTTAATTTTCCGAAACCCCCTTTATGAATTTCCACTAATAACAATGGCAGTCGCTGGAGGAGGAGGTGGAGGGTTTATAGGAGGAGGTGGAGGGTTTATCGGAGGAGGAGGGGGAGGAGCTCCTATAGGAGGAGCTGGAGGCCAAGGGACTGCCCCCCCTCCCAGAGTGTTTGCGAAAGTTGCAGCAAGATACGATCCCTTGGTATTGCCTGTTCCTCTGCACGACGTTCCTGAAAATTATATAAAAAATTTGCCAAAATTCACTGGGGAAGGAGATCTGACCGCAGTCGAACATATTAATTTCTTTGATCAATTCGCAAACATCCTAGGTATCGAGCATGAGGATGTATATTCGAGGCTTCTTGTCCAAACCTTCGAAGGCTAGGTCCAAACTTGGTTTCGAAGCCTACCTGCAGCATCTATATTGTCTTATGATGCCTTGGAAGATGCCTTCCTCAGACAATGGGGCGAGAGAAAAGACCACCTATATTATTTAACCGAATTTTGGTCTTTACGAAAAAAGAATTCAGAAACAGTTATGGAGTTTATTTAAAGATTCAACAAACTGTATAACAAAATCCCAGCCGAGGTTAAACCGTCCCAACCCGCGGCCAAAGTAACTTTCGCAGGGGATTTCGAACCAGATTTTGCACTCCTTTTGCGAGAAAGAAGGAGAGCCACCCTAAACAGAATGCAGGATGATGCTGTAGAAATTGAGTCTAATATGATGGCTTCTGGCAAGCTTAAAGCTAAAGTAGAAACAAGAAACCGAGAAACTAAACGCTTTAGAGAGAAAGCAGGTCCATTAGGGTCTAGTAGATCCACAGATGACAGGGTAGATGATATGGCCAGAGTAATTAAAGAACTGTCTAATAAAATATCCAGAATGGAGCTCGAACGGGCCAAAGATGATTCTTTCCCCAAAAAGGATTTCAAGAGGAACCCCAACCCCTTGAACCAACAAAGACACATAAAAAACAAAGATCAAAAAATACAAGCTCCCTTAAAGAGTGAAAATTTTATAGGAGCAAACGATCTCCAAGATTTCGGAGATTCAGATAATGATGTCACGAACTTTGATGATGACTACACACAACCGTATCTGACTAGAGAAGATTATGAGAAATCTCTAAACACTCAACAACCGTCGGTTAAGGGCGAAGAAAGTGATCATACTAACCTTTGTGGCTCTCAGCAAGAAACTGAAATGATAATGGATGAAATCCAACCTAAGTACAACTTAAGATCTTAGAGTAAGCCCATCTCAACTACTCAACCCAAGAAAATCCTCCAAAGAGGTCAAACTTATCAGCCTACTCTGGAAGAGACCTTATTACCCAACAACAAAATGAAAGTATTAAGCACAGAAGAGTCCGAAGTGGGAAAAGTTGAAACCCAAGCACAAGGAACCGAAATGGCTAATAAAATTACGCCTTCAACCAAGACCATGAGTAATAAAGCGGTCTAGATGAATAAGTCGGAAAGGAAGGATTCAGAAGTCTCAACTAAAGAAATAGACAAGGTGAGTGAAGCTTTCAGTTTTGAAAACGAGATAAATAAAATTAAGATACCAATCCCTCTGGTAGAATTAGCAAAAAACCCCGTTTATCGAAAGCAGATTACCAAAGTGATGGGTGTCTCAGAGCTAGAAAACCAATCTGACGTTTTAAACTTGGAAGATGACAAACCTAACATCACTTTTGGTCCACATTTTGAAGGGGCCAAAGACACTATTGCTCCCTTTTATATCACTTTAAATGTATATGATCAATTGCTACATAATTGGATGTTAGACTCAGGAGCCTCCCATAACGTTATGCCTAAGATTATCATGGACAAATTGGGTCTTTAGATCACCAGACCTTATGGAGATCTTTACTCTTTTGACTCGAGAAGGGTTATGTGTATGGGAATGATAAAGGAATTAGTAGTTACCCTGGCACAGGTCCCAGTTAAGAGTATCTTGATGGATGCGGTTATTGCTGATATTCCCCCTAAGTATGGCTTACTGTTGTTTAGGTCATGGGGAGCCAAGCTGGGGGGTTCTCTTCAATTGGATATGCCGTTCGCCACAATTCCCGTGTTTGGTGGGCAATTTACTCGGTTGTACAGAGAAACAAGATTAGCATATACAGTGAGCGACCCTCAAAACCCAAACAATTTCCCTATTTACATTGCGGATCAAGATTTAGGAAATTGTATCTTGTCTTTTGATGATGGTTTAGATGGTTGCACGGAGGAAAACGATATAGATCAGGAAGAGTCAAGTTACATGAAAGAGGATCTGTGTAGCACCGATGTCTGGAAAATGTATTTTGACGGTGCCTCATCTTGTGAAGGGGCTGGTGCAGGAGTGCTTTTAGTGGCTCCCAAAGGAAAGTTCGTTGTTCCTTTTTCTTACAGACTGCAGTGGGATATAGATTATACTAGCAACGTTTGTGAATACAAAGCGTTGGTCTTAGGATTAGAGGCTGCCAAAAAGTTAAAAATAAATAACTTAGAGGTATACGGAGATGTAGAGTTAATAGTCAAACAGATAAATCGACAGTACCAAGCAAAGCATCCCAGATTAAGATCATACAGGAATTGTGCCTGGGATCTGATGGAAAACTTTTTCTCGTCCGTAAATGTCCACTTCATCCCACGCGTAGAGAACTTACATGTTGATGCATTAGCTAAAGCAGCTTCAACCTTCTCTCCTCCCACGACTTTCAAACTGAAGTATCACATAGAGATCAGACACAGACCATCTATACCAGACAATATCCAGCACTGGCAGGTTTTTGAGGATGACGAACAAATTAAGAAGTTTCTTGAAGTAGTAGGTGAATTTTCCGAAACTCATGCAGACCAAGAAAATCAAAATGACCCGATATGGATCATGCAAGAAGGGGAGGATCCTAAATCTTTCCAAGACAAAATCTCAGATCATCGCATGCTGGTCCTTAAAAACAACCAGATTCCTAAAGGATTGATTCCTCTGGAAATACTTTTTGATCAAAACAACACACCTGTGAAATCCACCTTACAACCCCAACCAGAAGAAGTGGAGGACTGTGATATAGGAACCAAAGAAGAATCTAGGATGGCAAAAATATCCAAGTTCCTCCCTCCCGAAATAAAAAGTAAGTATAAAGACCTACTCAGACAATATAAGGATGTTTTCGCCTGGTCTTATGATGAGTTAAAGACATACGACACTTTCGTAATTAATCACAAGATACCTCTAAAGCCTGGGGTTAAACCATTTAGGCAAAAGCTTAGACAGATCAACCCCATTTTGTTACCTGTGATCGAAAAAGAAGTTAAGAAACTTTTAGACATGAAAATAATAGTACCTTTGAGATATTCAGACTGGGTAGCAAACCTGGTCCCGGTCAGGAAAAAGAATGGGGAAATTAGACTGTGTGTGGATTTCAGAAATATGAATAAGTTGTCTCTTAAGGACAACTATTTGTTGCCTAAAATGGACCATGTGCTAGAAAAGGTAGTTGGAGCCAACCGAATGTCTATGATTGACGGGTTCTCTAGTTATAATCAAATCGCCATGAATGAATGAGATAGAGAAAAAACCGCTTTCACCACACCATGGGGTATGTTCATGTATGATAAAATGCCTTTTGGTTTGATGAATTCAGGGGCCACATTCCAACGTGCTATGGACATCACTTTCATCGGTGAAAGGGATAAGTTCGTAGCCATTTATCTTGACGATTTGACGGTTTTCTCTAAAATCGACAAAGAACACTTGATACATCTTAAACAGACTTTCGAAAAATGTCGCAGGTTTGGTCTATCTTTAAATCCAAAGAAATCACATTTCGCCATGAGGGAAGGTAATCTTTTGGGTCATATCATATCTAGGGATGGAAGTAGGATTGATCCTAAGAGGATTGAAGCGATAGATACTATAAATATTCCTAGAAATGTAAAAGAAATTCAATCTTTCTTAGGTAAAATAATTGTTTTACAAAGATTTATCCTGAATTTTGCTGAGATTGTAAAACTGATCACAGGTATGTTGAAAAAGGATAGCGAATTAAAATGGACAACCGAGGCCAAAGCATCATTCACACATATTAAGAAATTCATAAGTGAGGCACCTGTGTTAGCGAGCCCCGACTATATAAAAGATTTTCTTATTTTCTCATTTGCCTCCAAACACACTATCGCCGCGGTGCTCCTACAAAAGAATGAAGAAGGTTTCGAACAACCGATCGCCTTTTTCAGCAAGAGCCTTAGAGATGCAGAACTGAAGTATGATATAATAGAAAAAGAAGCGTACGCCATGGTAAAAGCATTAAAGGCATTCATAACATATGTACTACACTCAAAGATAATTGCGTATGTACCTACCAGTTATGTGAAAGATATTTTGGTACAACCAGACAACGATGGAAAAAGAGGGCGATGGCTCGCCAAAATCCAAGAATTTGATCTGGAAGTCAAACCGACCAAATTGATAAAAGGGCAAGGCCTGGCAAAACTCTTAGCTGAGTCGAATTTCAGAGCCCTAGATATCAATTGCCTGCAGGAAGGCGACGAAGACACGAACCTAAACGAGCTGAATGAGGAAACAGGTCCAAACAAGATCCAAGAGAAGTTCATATCATCAGGCTGGTACATAGACGTAGTGTCATATCTGCTACCTCTAAAATGCCCAAATGAGCTATCACCATCAAAAGCCAGGAATTTAAAACTTCATGCGGTTAAATATTGTATCGTCGAAAGTTAGCTATATTGGAAAGATCCACTCGATTTCCTGTTAGTCTGTTTAGTCGAATCAGAAACTCAGTGGGTTATAGATGAATTTCATGAGGGAGTCTGTGGGGGGCATCATGCTTGGAGAGCTACGACTTACAATATTCTGAGGGCTGGGTACTACTGGCCAAAACTTTTCTCGGACGTTAATGCCAAAGTCCAAGCCTGCAACCCTTGTCAACTATTTGCAAGTAAACAGAAGCTCCCGACACTGCCTTTAGTTCTAGTCAAAGATGAAGCCCCATTTCAACAATGGGGTCTAGACTTCATAGGCAAGATTAATCCCCATTCCAGTGCTCAACACAAGTGGATCTTAACCGCAACAGATTACTTTACTAAGTGGGTGGAAGCCATTCCAACCAAAAGGGCAACAGACTCAGTGGTAATCGATTTCTTAGAAGACAACATTTTGTCTAGATTTGGTTACCCCCGAAAGATAGTTACAAACAATGCTCAAGCTTTTAAATCTATGACTATGATCAGCTTCTGTCAAAAGTATAACATCATTCTTGGTCATTACACAACGTATTACCCCCAGGGAAACAGATTGGTCGAGTCATCTAACAAGAGTCTGGTAAATATAATCAAGAAAGTATTGGATGAAAAAAAAAGGTCTTGGCATGTACACTTAAAATACGCATTGTGGGCGAATCGCATAAGCACAAAAAGGTCTATCGACATTTCACCTTTTCAGATGGTATATGGGATAGATGTTGTGCTACCTATAAACCTAGCGCTTCCAATGATGAAGTTATGGAAAGATCAAAATGAAGAACCCAATCATGTCACTAGGAGGATTGAAGTTCAACAACATAGGGTCGAAATAGATCAAAAGCTGCAGAAATACCAATATGACATGAAGGAATTATTCGACCGCAGAGAAAAGGACAAAGATTTCCTCCCAGGTGATTTAGTATTAAGGTGGGATGCAAGAAAAGAGGAAGCAACAAAACACGGTAAATTTGACCACCTCTGGTATGGGCTGTTCAGAGTCTCGGCTCTAGAGGGAAAAAATTCTTTCCTACTGGAAAATATAGACGGTAAAATCCTCAACGCCCCTTTCAACGGGCGTTATCTGAAGCATTATATGACGTAACAGTCGCCTAAAAAAAAAAAATTGTATACTTATATATATACTTTGTATACATATATATATATTACATTTACGCATTGCTTTTTTTATTTTCTTTTTCTTTCATGAACTTTCGACACCTTTTGGGTAGCCTCGATAACCTTGTATTTGCCTCTTACAGGATTCCAACTGCACACAAAACAAGCAGGAGGAGTAAGCCAAAAGTTGGTGTCAGAAATAAATCGTCTTAGACAGGTGATACCTAAGATTTTTATATTGTGCAAAGAATTTGAAACGAAAAGGTAAAAAAAGGACATGTTCTAAAAGACTATTAAAGAAAATCGAGGTAACCTCATTCAAACAACAATATCGGCTGAACTGATAAATGACAGAGTCGTTTCTTTGTTTAATCGTCTATAAAAAATTAAGGCAAATTAAATGATTCACCCAAATTAAAAGCAGTCAGTCAAAGTAAAGTACCCCTGAAAAAGATATACAAGAGTCAGTTTTGAATTTTTGACCTCTGTATTTTCAGTGTGTAAGTCACTACCTGTCACCCTTTTCTATCTTCAGGTTTACCTTTTAAAAAGTCAACATCTTTCCGTTTCGCATAAGAAGAGAAAAGAGTTTTCATTTCAACCTCGTAAGCTTCAAAGCATATTGTGGAAAGAAAGCGTGTCTTCACAACTCCTCGATCCCCTGCTAAACGAAGGGACGCTTAAAGTGATCCTAACTTTCCTAGGTTTTTCAACAATATCGAAGGATGGAGGCTTGCTCAAATAGAATGCCCTAAGAAAGTTATTTTTCTTTTTTCCTTGAGAACAAAGGTGTTGTGAAGGTCAAGGGAAGGTTGGTATCGAGTAATCAAAGTAATTTGACAGACCTATAATGCAAAATATTACACAGATATCAGCCCTGAACAAACTGATTGCCCTCATCTTCGCGCTCTAAAAAGCAAATTATAAGACAGGTGGTGAAAGGAAATTCAGAAATGATTGCCCCCACCTAGTCCAAGAGACGATGAAAGGAAATTAAAAAATGATTTCCCTCGTCTCAGCATTTAAATGCATTAATATATTCCGAAGTGGTGAAAGGAAATTCAGTAAAAGGGGTCAGATAACTTCACCGGGGTACTGAACAGGCTCGCTGGTAGTGAAGCAATATCTGAGATATCTGTAAGGCTATTATACATGAATATCACTCTACTCTGGTAACCAATTCTTTTTAAAAACCTGATCTACATCCCAAGTTCAGACGAGACTTCCCAATTAAAAACNNNAAGCTGATAGCCACAAGATCTGTTGGGTCTCCTAGAACTGTTTTGATTGTCTTAAGGAAGATCTGAATTTAGTAATGGGAAAGAGAAAGTCATGAAAGGGACTACGACTAAATTTAAAATGAGTATCTGAGTTTGAAAATCTTTTCAAGGTAAAAAACGAAGTCTCTTTCCCCCTTCGATACCTTGTTCTCAGGAACCTTTTCGCCTGATTTAAGCTATTGACTCCATTTACCCAATATTGGCATGTTGTCTACCGTTCTTCCCGTCTTACAAGAAAATGGGATCCCTAGTTGGAGCCTATGTTGGAGCCGCCTTTGTTTTTTCTAGCCCGTCTCAAATTTCATGTCTTAATGCTCGAAATCGAAAGATGGTTTTCCCATTTTCCGTCTGTGGTTTCAAAATTTCTGAAGTCTTATCACGCAACAACGATGATTATTGTACTCTCGAGGTGAGTTCTACTTTTCGGCAAAATTTTTTCCCGCTTTTTGTTCTACCTAGGGATTTCGCAGGTTGGATGCTATAGATCACGTAGTTCACAAGTCCCGAGCAATGAAACAACGAAATCATTTTAAAATTTTACCCTAGGTCAGTAACGGGAGTAAAGTTTTCCTAAATCACGATTGACATCATCGGGTTTTCATGCCTCGACGTTCACTAAATCCAAAACTCTCATTGTCGTATCCCCGATAGCCAAAACCACGAAGTTCGTATGTTAGTAACCCGTGTCAAAGTTAAAGGAAAAAACTAAGCCATGGTTAAGCTTCGTCGACAATTCGCCACTCGACGTTTTCTCTTTAAAAAGTTACACTGTCTAAACCCCGACTCATGAAGTCACGATAAGGATATGAAAATAATTAATTAAACATTTAATCCGGGTTTATCTTCCCTTTTAATTAAAACGTACTATCGCGATCTTGCGGTTTCGCAGCTCGGTATGCAAAATTCCCATAAACTTACCTTCGAAGTTCCGAGTCGCGATATGGCAAATATAAATAATTACATAATTAATTAAGTGCCTAATAATAATTGTGTTTTTATTAACCAAAATCAATCATCGCAATCTCGGGTGTTAGAGGTTCAAAGGGTTAAAGCAAAATTCCCGATACAACGAATACCGAAAGATTAATTAACTTCGGTAAAACCGGATGAATTAAGCCAAATCAGTATCTCCTGTGTTTTGATGATTGCATAGTTTACGAAGCAGTCTTAATCCTTCCTTACGCCAACTGACATTTTGAACCGCCAAAATTTATGGCATTAATTAGAAATAAGACGAATCGACAAATAAAGGTCGGGTTTTTATTGCTAAATTTATTTCTAAACATGATTTGACAGATCTGTTCTAAAAAGTACCGAGTTTTCGAATATATATAGAGCTGTTATTCGTTATAACAAATTCATTTCTATATTATGCAGAACACACTTTCTCATCGAGCTAACCTCTGTATGTATACACATTTTTATCACAGAAGAGCCAAAGCAGGATCTCCCGTCATGGCCCCGCGAAAAGCATCCAAAGCCAGCGTTGAGGTTTCGGGACAAGGTTCAGACAACGTCGCTGATACTTCACCCCGAAGCGTCGGATCTGTCCCGAACTGGTCGTTCGTTTCCGATGTTCTGCAGGCTGAATTAGTGTATTATTCCGATGATTCCAGTGACAATGAAAAAGATGACATAACCACTAAATATAAGATCGTCATTCAATTCAGAATGCATAAAGTAGTGGCCAGGCCACGACTACTCCCCTATTATGATATGGTCCGATGGGCATTAGACCATGTGGACTTACCAACCAGAACCATCATGAACGAGCAGAAGGTCACCATCGGGACTTTCAGGCCTGAACATCTGCAAGCCATGTAAAAGCTGCCCAAAACGTTCGACCTTGCATATGATGCCGAATTCTTAGATGAGTTCAAACAGAAGGAATGTATGCAGTATGACAAAACCATGTCTAGCTTAATAAGAGATTGGGTTTCGCACCCTACGAAGTTCAGGGCAGAAAATCATGATATATATTCAATAGCTTCCTTAGAACCACAGTACAAGTATGTAGCTATGATGACATGCAGATTATACGGGAGAGAGGACACCTCACATTTCTTTCTTCAATGGGTGCCTCTAATATTTTGAGTCGCCGAAGGCTGTTCCTTTGACTGGGCAAAAATGTTGTCCGATAGCTTGACCAGTTGGGTTACAGAGTATCGGGCGCAGAAAGAGAGCGGAAAAATTGCTTCTTTTTTTATGTTTGCATACATTATGGACGCCGTGTGCTTTCTAACACCATTTCCATTAATGAGATGGAGTTGGACTCCAGTAGAGGATGAGCCTATCCACGTCTATCATGCGAAATTATGGGAAAACAAAGCGACAGATTTCGTGTATGAAATCTTCAACTGGGTGATGGTGCCTCTACATGTCACTATTTTTGGTCACCTGCCACCCAGGATCTCGGACATTATAGTGACGAATTTGAGCAGCACAACTGACTGGTATGTAGAAGTTGAATTCTCATATCTCAGAGTTTTTGGGGCTTCTATTCCCCTGCATGCATTGCCATTATTCATTCCCAACAAGATGGCTTGTTGTGGGGTTGCTAGACAAACAGTAATCGGTGGCATCAACAAGGAGCTTAAGGGATACTCGAAGAAGGCATGGCCACCTTTTCCTGTTCATTTAAATTCATATTCTTTATTAGATTTCGGGCATGCTAAAGCTGAGGCAGCAGCCCTAGAAGACCTAAAGTTGGTCCTTATTGAATACAAGAAGCATGATCCGCAAAGGGTCGTGAGTAATCATTTGGCCAGTTGCGGGCTCAAGAGATTTGAGCACGAAAATTCACCCTCGGATGACATTTTCCGAGGCGCAAGATCTTATGCCGAGATTTTAGCTCGGATCCAAACATTGGCACCTGAAGAGAGGGCCGATGTTCTGAAATTCCAAGAACATAGACGCAATTGTCTTCTCGCAGTATTACGGGGTGAGAGTCCGAGTACAGCGGAGGTGAAACCAAAAGATGTCGAAGGCTCCAAGGATGCAACTCCTGGTCAAGAAAAACATCAGAACGAGGGAGAGAAAACTAAGAGTCTGAAAGTAGAGATAAAGTCTCCCGACCCTCCAAAGAAGCAGAGTCTGGTTGCTACTCCGGGACCATCAGCGAAGCAAATCGGAGATCCTATCACATCGGTTACTCCCTTGCAGTCAACTCAGGGAAATATTGATGCAAGGTGGATCTTCAATGAAGAGTTGAAGCCTATAAGGGTGGAAGAGCTCCGTCCAAATGAGTTCTTCTTCGATAAGAAAAGAAAGGTAGTGGTAAAGAGAGAGTTCTACCAGGAAGGGCAATCGACAGTTAAGAAATACAAAGTTATGACTGATGGGAAGGACAAGAAGAATGAACAGTTCACAATAGAAATAGCTGGGACATTAGGTGCATATGCCACAACGAACCAATTTTCAGTCAGGGTCTTGAAAAACAAGCTTAAACGAAAAAACTGCCTCATCAAGACCCTAGAAGCCAGACTAGCCACAACAATGGAGACTGCCAAAGACCAGGTGAGTGTAGGTATAGAGCAAGCAAGGTTGGCCGATAAAAGTGAGATAGAGTTGCTCAAGACTAAGCTCGAACAAGCACAACTGGTGGTTTGGGATGGTCAGATGCAAGCGAGCCAACAAAAATATTTGATCGAATAACTGCAGGCTAGGGTGGAAATTGCCGAAAGCAAAGTGATAAATATCGGGATGTTTCAATCCCAGGCAATGGAGATTCGGAGTAGAGTCTCTGCGGCCCAACAAAATTTACTTGCCAAAGTAGAGGTGATTCGGGACAACTGTTTGTTGGTTAATCAAGTTTTGGAGAATTTATCTGCTAGGGAAAGAGAAGCTGGAGCAACACGGGTCGCCTTTCAAGAGGTTGTGATAGCTACAAACAACAGGGATTTAGGAAGTACTCCCAGGTTCACCGTTTCAGAGTATACCAGAGGAAACATTCTATTGAAAGAATGGGAACACAACATCTCAGAAGGTAAGCTGCGAGCCAAGAGGGTAACAAATTCCTTAGAAGAGGCCTTTAGTTCTATAGATGGTAATTTGCTAGGAATTGATAGTGGAGGTAATGCCAAGGCATTGATTCAAATGAATATGGAAAAAATCTCGCTTGATTTAAATGAAAAAGAGGAAAGAGATTCAGCCGAGATCTCCCAAGTGACTATGGCAGACATAGTCCAAATAGACAAATGTATGATTAAACCAAGCGCGTAATTATGCGCTATCGACATCATAGACAGACAGATGGAGAACAGGTTGCCACAATTAGCCTGAGATTGTTACTCTTTTGAAGCCAATTGTCAAGCAGAACCTTCACGGCT
>CBVK0100099238.1:1990-26817 GCA_900067695.1 Picea abies
TCAAGTAGATTGCACATCAAAGCCGTGTAACTGGAGAATGGCTTTGGTCTCTTCACCTGTCTTGTGGTTCCTTCTGGAACACCATACTTCTCTTCATCTTGAATAAGCTCTCTTGCCCAAGCAGGCTTTCTTTTATGGGAGAAGATCATTTGAGGAGGTTCTTGAACTTCTGTGATATCATGATCTTCAGGAGTCTCCTCATCAGGGGAAGCTATGACTTCCCTTACAGGTTCTGCAGCTTTGGGAACTTCCCTCACGGATTCTGTCGTCCTGGGATTTACAGTTTCCTCTTCACATACCTCTTCAAGCTGGCATCTTCTCGATTTCTTAAGTGCAGCTTCTTCATCAAAGGTCACATCCCTTCTGATTTCAATATGGCAATGACCAGGTATGTAGATTCTTAAGGCCTTGGATACCTCACAGTATCCCACAAATATTCCCTTATTTCCAGAGGGCTCTAGTTTGTTTCTTTTCTCTTTCGGTATATGAATAAACATTGGACAGCCAAATATTTTGAGATGGCTTACCTCTGGCTTCTTTCCTGTGAACATTTCTTCTGGGGTCTTGAACCCAAGTGCACTATGGGATAGTCTGTTCTGCACATAAACAGCTGCCATAGCTGCTTCTGCCCATAAGCACATAGGAATATCTTGATCATGAATCATGGTCTTCACAGTTTCCATAATCGTTCTGTTCTTCCTTTTAGCAACACCGTTTTGTTGGGGATTGTACGGAGTAGTTAGTTCCCTCCTAATACCGACATCTCTGCAGAAGCTTACAAACTCCTTCGAGGTATATTCTCCTCCATTATCTGACCTGAGTATCTTGATCTTTCTTTTGGAAAGATTCTCTATCAATGCTTTGAATTCCTTGAATTTACTGAATACTTCATCTTTAGATTTTAAGAAATATATCTAGGTCTTACGAGAATAATCATCAATAAATGATACATAGTATACATACCCGTTAATGGAGGATGATGGAATTGGCCCACACATGTCTGAATGGATGAGTTCCAATGCTCCTTCTGCTTTGTTGTCCCTCTTTGGAAAAGGGTTCTTGATGTTCTTCCCTTGCGCACATCCATTGCATATGCCTTCCTGATCAACCTTGAGTTCTGGTAAACCTGTGACAGCTTTGCATATGTATGGTAGCACCTTGTAGTTGATGTGGGCCAATCTTCTATGCCAAAGTTCGCATGAATTTTCAATGGCATGGGTCATAGCAGTTTCTGGATGACCCTTTAGCTTATATAAACCATTTTCTTCACTTCCGATGACGATTGCTTCATTTAAGGTTTCTCCCTTNNCTCCCTTAGCCCACATAAGAACTTCTCCATCTATGAAGGCAACTCTATAGTCTGTCTTGTCTAAAGATGATATGGAGAGTAAGCTCTTCTTTAGGCCCGGTACATAGAGTACGTCCTTCATTGTTATTGAGTTTTCTAAATCAAGCTTGTAGTTTGATTCTTCTATTCCCTTGATGGGATATTGATAATCATCTCCAAGAGTTACTTTCTGAGAAAACTTCTTTTCTGAAATACAAGAGAGATTATTTTTCTTACCCGTCATATGCTTTGATGCACCGCTATCAATGAGCCATGTGTCCTCTCCAGGTGATACAGATCCTGAGAGAGCTGAGATCAAGACATGGTCCTTAATCATTTTCATAGGTTGTTCTTCATCTTTGGCAATGTGAGCATGTTGCCTTTTGTTCTTCCTCTTATATTCTTCTTTTCTGACTGGACAATTGTTCTCCTTGTGTCCCATCTTATCACAATGATAGCATTGTATAGATGAGAGATATCATCCCTTGCGTTGTCCTTTCTTCTGAAAATTTCTTGAATGGGATTCTTGATTGTTGAATTTGTTTGATGGTTGTGGTTCTCTATGAGATTCCCTTTTGAAATAGGGTTTCTTCCTTCCTCCTTTTGTACGAGTAGCTAGGGCTTGATCATCAACCCTTGTTAGTAGTGCTTCACGGTTGGCTACCCTTGTCTCTTCTTGGATGCATTCTTCCCATAGGATTTCAAATTGTAGTTTCTCCTTTCTGCCACATACTGACTGGATGAAGGCATCCCAAGGTCTTGCAAGACCATTTAGGGATTTCATTACAAATTTGTCTTCGTCGATGGTGTCTCCAATCGCTTTCAATTGTTCTTTTATTTCTGAGATTTGGGAGAAATATTCTTGAATCATTTCTCCTTTCTGCATCTTGGTATTCTTCAACTGAGTTCTGAGATTCATCTTTCAATTGATGTTCTTTCCTTCATATAGTTTGCTTAGAGCATCAAACATCTCCTTCGGGGTTTCTTTTGACGATACATATGGGATCAAGTGGTCTTTGATTGAATCTGCATTGATTCTTTGAGCCTTGATTGAGTCCTTCTGATGCTTCGCTTTCTCTATGGCATCTTCAGGTTCCTTCACTTCTTCTTTGATAAATCTTGATAGGTCATTCTCTGCAAGGATCAGACCGATCATATACTTCCTGGCATGGAAGTTGTATATGCCTTCTAATTTCTCAACAAGCTTTGTGCTTGCAGACATCTTGTACTTTCGGTAACAAAAATGACCAAAAATTGAAAATGCTCAAAATCAAATTTTGATCTTACCAGGAGGTGCGCTTGGCTGAGGTGAGTAGCCTGGTGTCTTCAGATTTGAGAAAATCCAAATTTTACCCCTTCAAATCTACTCTACAGATTTTTGGACTGGTGCTTCTGGTACTTTGGTACTTCTGGTACTCTGGTACTTCTGGTACTCTGGTTTTCTGGTTTTCTGGTACTTTGTGAAACTAGGGTTTCACTTTCCAGAGGATCTAGCCACTGAAAAGGTGTGCTATAGGTGCCAAATTGATCCTTGGGGGGGGGTGCAACTTTCTAGGGTGATAGAGAGCTGAAAATACTCACTTTTTCAAAACCCTAATTTTGGAGTACGGTAACAGTGACGTTTTTCCTCTTGCAGATCATGCTTTCTTCATGTTGGCTCTGATACCATGTTAATGTTTATGCCATTATTATAGCTCTTTGCATTTCATAAGATAAGAGCATAATAAGAACAAGATCACTGAGAAATACACATCCACAAGAGACACAACATTTATCCTAGGAAACCCTCTAGGGGAAGAAAACCCAGCATAAACTTCCTTATCATAAATAGCTTATACAATGTTCAAGAGATAACTCAACCAATATAGAAAAGTCCTCCTCAAGAGATGCGCCACCCTTCTTCTCCTCTCTCCAACTTGAAATTGTAGCTTGCCTCATAAGAGAATGAGCAAGTAAAGTGTGTGTAAGAAGTGAGGCGCTAGCCTCTTATTTATATCAATCTAGCATGTGTGAAGAGTCAACATCTGGCAGGGTCGACCTCTCACTCTGGGTGGATAAACCCACCTTTAATTAATTATGTCCCTTTCATTATAACTGTTGGGGCCGACTTCTTATTCTGCACTTTGTAATTGTCCGATGACCAATCCGCAAAAGGGGATTTGGTCCTTATACAATTACCAACATGATTAATCCTCAATGGGGATTAATCCAATAACAATAATAATAATAATGACATGATTAATCCTCAATGGGGATTTAATCCAATAATAATAATAACATGATTAATCCATAATGGGGATTTAATCCAATAACAAAATAATAATAAGAATGCTCTTCGCAGTTACATTATTTCAACACCAACATCGATAACATTCTTCCTCTCATCCACACAAGTCATGATGCATACCCACTCATCGAAATGGGTCCCAAAATTTTCAAAGATCCATCATTGTTAGGAACTTACCATGGAGCACCACCACTCCTTCATCCTTCCAATCAAGTATGTGTCGTATCATCCAACGGAACTAACATAAAGGATACCCTTCCTCCTAGGGAGGCTTCTATCATATCTGATGTTCCACTACCACTAGTCGTAGAACTCCCCCCTCACAAGCCTCCTGCAAATTCGTCAACCCCACCAGTCCACGATTTCACCTCTCCCCAAGGCCATATCCCAATTTGGGAAATAATTCCCCAAGCCATTACTCAAATCCCCTTCTTTTACCCTCCTCCAGGTTTACAATATTTCCAAGTAGCCGCAACGCTTACCCTCCCTAATATGGTGTTAGCAATTCCGGTTTGGTATTTACATCCACCCGAGATGGTCCCTTGACCATCCCTTCCCCCCCAAATGGAAGGAATCCCAATGATGATTCCCATACTCACTCCCACCATACCCTCTGCACCCCCACTCACTACCCCCCCTGCCACAATTGGGGGCAGGAGAAAGAAGAAGGAGCCCACAACTCCACTTTCCCCACGGGTCCAACCCCCTTGCGTGCTATGTGAGAAAGATGGACACCAAACCAACAACTGCCCATCTCTACCAGAGTCACGAAATTTGATTCCACTCAATCAAACTCCCTCAACACTCGCCACAATAGCCAGTATTGCCGCTACCACCCCTCATTCAAGTAGCAAAGGGTTGCGAACCAAATTCGTTTGCGCTATATGTTCAGAATATGGCCATTATACCCACCATTTCCCAGCACGGCCACGCTTTCGGCAGACATTAGCCGCAGTACGCCAAAGATTCCAGAGCGAACCCAATCCAGCTACGTCATCCCTATCAAAAATCACTGACATCCATTATGTCACAACTTCAATCAATGAACGTATGAGATGCCCTTGCTCTCTATGTGAATCCTTAGATCATTTTACATACCAGTGTCCTATGATCATTGAATACAGGCAACGCCAAATGACCCTGCTTCAAAGACCCAGAGAATCGATGGTTGACCTTACCTCGTCACTAGATATTCTTCATCTCATTTCTCCCGAACCCAAGGCCCTCCGCACGCCTATGTGGTTCTTGGATGACCTATCCGAAGATTCACCCCCAAATCCCTCCAATTCTCCTGCTCATTTTCCTACAGAAATTTTACATCCCACTACCACGGGTACTCCTCAGTACTTCGATATTTGGTTTATGTTGAGTGAACCATCGCAATTTCCTTGCGTCGTTCCCCCTGCTTCTTCATCACCAGAGGCCAGCCACCGATATAACTCTTCATGACCCCTTGTATTCCCACCAATTCCACTATGATGAGGAAATACTAGAATATTTAAACAACTCTGACTACCCATGGGATGCGCTACACCACCGAGCACTCTTCTTTCCACAGGAAGCCCCCACGCCTCCTAACCAACACCCCATATACGCAATCAAAACCAAGGATTTGATCCCATCAGGGGATATCGACTCGTTCAACAACCCCATTCCTGCCCCGGATGCTTTTGAAAAAGGCAACATGGCCAACATTTCCTCGACCATCAAAATCGACATTTCCATCAAAAATGGCGTCGTCGAGGAAATCACCATTGGCACCACTTGCACTCCTCAAGAAATCACCGCCTATAAAACCCTCTTCTAGGAATATCAGAATATTTTTGCCTGGTCATACACAAAAATGCCTGGCCTTGATCCCTCTATCATCGAACATCGCATCGACACCTGGCCCGACATTACACCCGTTCGTCAAAAACAACGACCGCTACACCCATCCAAAGCAGTAGACATCAAAGCCGAAATTGACAAATTACGCGTGGTTGGGTTCACCTACCCCATCGCCTATACCTCATGGGTTTCCAACCCTGTACCCATTAATACAAAACAGGGCACTATCCACGTCTGCATAGACTTTCGTGATCTCAATCACGCATGTCCCAAAGACAACTTTCCAATGCCTTTCATTGATCAAATTATCGACGATTGCACAGGCCATGAGGCCCTATCCTTCATGGACAGTTTCTCTGGTTATAATCAAATCCAACTCCACCTCGCGCCCGCGAGGTGCCACATCTGCACATGCCAACAAGCAACAGATAGTATCAGCATCTATATCATATACATATGTCATGCTATCTCAAAAAACATATATATATAACTCACAAACATACCTCGGTGATCAAAAACCTCCCCTGGAGGTAACACCATGTCTAGATCCTCCCGGAAGTCAACACCAGCATATGGGAACTACAAAATCACCTGCGGCATCTGCCGCCACACCTATGTCGCCTCCGTCGTAAACAAGTGGCCGCCCTCGCCACCACTATGGCGAAACAAAACAGTCAACTATTGCTTTAGTCATGGCTCTCACTCCCCAAGCGCACCCAATAAAATCCTAGGGCGCAACATAGGCACCCTCTCCAAAAACCAGGCCACTAGGATGGACCCAAAGGAAAACTCTCCCGTATCTGTGGACCAACAATGTTCCAACTGCCCTACCATCCTGGCATGCAACGTAAGCCCCCAGGTGAAGTGCTCATCGGCCAATACCCTCTCCATCACACACAGCTGACCACCATTGATTTGTTGCGTCGCAAGGGACCCATACACTCTCACAATCATCGCTGATATACAGCAATGCGCTAGAGCATCCATCGCCCCAATGCTCACAACAGTCCCCCGACATAAAGTTCACCCCCGAACAGAACCTCTGGCCCACTGTCACTAGTGCCACATCCCTAGGTAGCACCGGCTCTGTCGATAGGGGTGTTCCCCGAAACAGGAGCCCAGTCAAAAAATATATGTCCTCCACCACAGTGAAGGCAATCTGCTCTCCCCGCACTATGAAACAATGCAGGTCTGGACTCCACATCCGGATAAGGAACTGCAGGAGATACTCCTGCGCCTGTATCAATGGGCACTCAAATAACTTCAGCAGCCCACAGGATGCCAACATAGCACGTACCCCCAAATCCTCAATCGCCACAGCATCTCTCAGTTGGGACCTATCCCATTGTCGCCAACCAATGAGCATCGTGCAAACTGATCACCTATAGCCACATAAAACAGTCCTAAGTCAGCCAAATGGACTATAAACAACATTAAAAAGATAAGTTTTACACCCGTCAACCTTGTTTCCAAGGTGCGGTTGTTTAACCCATAGGCACGCACACATGTGCCCCTGTCTCCACAGGCACGCACACATGCGCCCCTGTCTCCATAGGCACGCACGTATGCGTGCTTGTCCACTCCACAGGGACGCGCCTGCCCATCCCTCAGGCGTGCAAGACTGCACGCCTGCTCAGCATACAGGGGCGCCTTCATGCGCCCTTGTCACAAACACAGGCGTGCATTAAAGCTCGCATGTTCAATACATAGTCGCGCACACCTGCACGGTTGTGCAACCAACAGGCACGCACCTAATGAGCGCCTTTGTCCCCCTTACAGACGCCCCCATGTGCGCCTATTTGGTAGGCAGGCGTGCACTAGTGTGTGCATAATTACAGATCGCCCGCACACATGGAGGCCCACATGCATAAAACCCCCTGTACGGCCCTCTGTACAGGCCCTGCCCAAAAATGGAAACCCTACTTCTGTGCAAGATGATCAGACTACTAACCTGAAACTCGTTGGTCCTCGATCGGCTACCTTGTTCTCCCAGAATCTCTAAATCTCCTCTGAATACTTCTCATCTAATCACTATAGCAGTAAGTACAAATGAGGTGGCAATGTGGGCCCTATAGCTATATATAGACCTTTTTGCCAAACTTCCACTCACCTTTCCGGGAGCTCTGGGTGTCCATTCCCCGATCTGTCTTCAACCATGGGATCAACATCCCATCATCTACATCACGACAATCCCCAGACCACTTTTCATCTTGAGCCCCTGGGGCACCATTTTTTCATACCCCGACTAGGTATGCATGCTCATATTTAAAAATTATCAAATAAAATGTTTGTATGTTCGATTCTCTTCAGATATTGTTCACGTCGGGTATTTGGTTTTCATGTGTGCAAGTACTTGGTCATCATACATCAACGCAACCCCTTCAGGTATATACTTGGCACTGGCATGTAGTCATTCTCTCTGAATCTCACTTGCATCTTCAGTCACATCCTCTGACATTTGCCTCTAGGATCCCCATCTTCGGCTCTGCAGTACCAACACCTCCATTTGCACCTTCGGTATTGTCACCCGGTAGCACTCTTACCTATTAATGTTTATGCCATTATTATAGTTCTTTTCATTTCATTAGATAAGAGCATCATAAGAACAAGATCATTGAGAAATATACATTCACAAGAGATGCAACATTTATCCTGGGAAACCCTCTAGGGGAAGAAAACCCAGCAAGAACTTCCTTATCATAAATAGCTTATACAATGTTTAAGAGATAACTCAAACCAATATAGATAGTCCTCCCCAAGAGATGCACCACTCTTCTCCCTCTCTCCAACTGGTAATTGCAGCTTGCCTCATAAGATAATGAGCAAGTGAGTTGTGTGTTAGAAGTGAGGCACTAGCCTTCTATATATACAAAACTGGCACGTGTGAAAGGGTACCACTCGTAAAGCCGACCTCTCACTCTGGGTGGGTAAACCCACCTTTAATTAATTATGGGTCTTCAATAATAACTGTTGGGGCCGACTTCTTATTTTGCCCTTTATAATTGTCCGATGACCAATCCACAAAAGGGGATTTGGTCCTTATACAATTACCGACATGATTAATCCACAATGGGGATTAATCCAATAACAATAATAATAATAATGACATGATTAATCCACAATCGGGATTTAATCCAATGAATAAAATATCAATAATAATAAGAATGATCTTCGCAGCTACATTATTTCAACACTCCCCCTTAACAAGAAGGGTATTCTTCATCAGCATCAGGCGAGAGAGGTCTGCATCAACAGTGGCATCTGGAGGACAGTATCGTCAATATCATATTGAAACATTGGCTAGCATATTTACGAGTCATTGGAAGTTTTCTTCATCGGCAGCATCATCATTCTCGAAAGAATGCTACCATCATCTGCATAAAATATGTATCAGTAAAAATGATACCTCATCACAGCACTAGGTTGGCACATCACAGTACTACACTGGCTCAATGTCACAGCTGATAAGCTGGTAGCTCAATGACAGTCACATCTTGCTTTACGTCTAACAACTAGATCAGAAGCAAGGAATATCATCATATCACTTTATGTCTAACAACTAGGTCAGAAGCGAGGAGTCACAACATCATGCTTTACGTCTAACAACTAGGTCAGAAGCATGACTCATCTTGCTTTATGTCTAACAACGAGATCAGAAGAAAGGAACACATCACCATCTCGCTTTACGTCTAACAACGAGGTCAGAAGAGAGGAATCATCTTGCTTTACGTCTAACAACTAGGTCAGAAGCAAGGAATCAACGGCGTCATGCTTTACGTCTAATAGTGAGGTCAGAAGCATGACTCATCTTGCTTTACATCTAACAGCAAGGTCAGAAGCAAGGATCACACGACGTCATGCTTTATGTCTAACAGCGAGGTCAGAAGCATGACTCATCTTGCTTTACGTCTAACAGCGAGGTCAGAAGCATGACTCATCTTGCTTTACGTCTAACAGTGAGGTCAGAAGCAAGGATTATAAAGTGTCATGCTTTACGTCTAATAGCGAGGTCAGAAGCATGACTCATCTTGCTTTACGTCTAACAACGAGGTCAGAAGCAAGGAATATATATACTCCCCCTTTCAAGGAAGGTCCTTTCGGACTATACCAAGCTTATCTCGAAAGTGTTCAAACTTTACACGAGATAGAGGCTTAGTCAACACGTCAGCAACCTGTTCATCTGTGTTAATGTACTGGAGCTTCAAGGCTCCTCTCTGTACCATGTCGCAGATGAAATGATAGAGGATCTCTATGTGCTTCGACCTGTCATGGAACACAAGATTCTGTGTCATTTTAATGCAGCTTTGATTGTCACATAGAAACGGGATTGCTCTCATCTCCAAATCAAATAGGCCTGCCAGCAACTTTCGAAGCCATATAGCTTCGCAGTTAGCAGAACATGCGACAATGTACTCTGCTTCTGCTGTGTTGAGAGCAATACTGGATTGTTTCCTACTCTGCCACGAGATCATAACTGATCCCAAACTGAAACAGAATCTGGAAGTGCTTTTTCTGTTAGCAACGCTTCCTGCCCAATCTGCATCAGTATATCCACTCAATGTGAAGTCATGATCTCCATCATAGCTAAGACCATAATCCACTATATCTTTAAGGTACCTCATCACATGTTTTGCAGCCACTAGGTGAACACGTCTGGGCTCTACCAGAAACTGACTCAAGGTGTTCACTACAAAACAGATGTCTGGTCTAGTGTTCGTCAGGTACATCAGCGATCCAATAATCTATCTGTACAGAGTGGCATCTATCAAACCTGACGAAGTATCGACCAGCAGCTTCATCTTCGCTTCCATGGAAGTATTCATGGACTTGCATTCTAGCATGTTGAATCTCTTTAAGATTTCGACCGTGTACTTCCCTTGGTTAAGGAATATTCTTTCTGGACTCTGCCATACCTCAAGGCCTAAGAAGTAATGCATTAGACCAAGGTCTTTCATTTCAAATTCTGCGGCAAATCTATGTTTACATTCAGTGATGAGATTTTCTTCTCCAGTTAAGAATAAGTCATCCACATACAGTAATAATCTTACTGGTTCATTATCCATAATCTTGAAGTAGAGATTTGAGTCTTCTTTACTCTTGGTAAAGCCCAAGCTTGTCAAGAAACTGTCTATACGGCCATACCAAGCTCTAGGATCTTGCTTCAATCCATATAAGGCTTTCTTCAATCAACAGACATGAGACTTCCTGTCTTCAACCTCAAATCCTTAGGGTTGCTCTATATACACTTCCTCTTCGATAACACGATTCAGGAAAGATGTCTTCACATCCATCTGGTGCAACTTCCATTTTATCTTAGCAGCAAGAGCTATAATGGTTCTAATCGAAGTGTATCTGGCCATAGGAGCAAATGTCTCTTCATAGTCGATTCCTTCCTTCTGGGAAAAGCCACGAGTGGCAAATCTTGCTTTATATTTCTCAATACTTCCATCAGCAGCATGTTTTATCTTGAAGAGCCATTTTGATGATACCACATCCTTACTTCTTGGTTTGAGAACTATTTCCCATACATCATTCTTTATTATGGATTGGTATTCCTTTGTCATGGCAAGGCCCATTCCTTCTTTTGGATGGCCTCTTCAAAGCATGTAGGTTCTTCATCAAGTAGATTATTGCACATCAAAGCCGTGTAACTGGAGAATGGCTTTGGTCTTTTCACCTATCTCGTGGTTCCTTCTGAAACACCATACTTCTCTCCATCTTGAATAAGCTCTCTTGCCCAAGCAGGCTTCCTTTTATGGGAGAAGGTCATTTGAGGAGGTTCTTGAACTTTTGTTGTATCATGATCTTCAGGAGTCTCCTCATCAAGGAAATCTACGACTTCCCTTACAGGTTCTGCAGCTCTAGGAACTTCCCTCACGGATTCTGTAGTCCTGTGATTTACAGGTTCCTCTTCATATACTTCTTCAAGCTGGCATCTTCTTGATTTTTTAAGTGTTGCTTCTTCATCAAAGGTCACGTCCCTGCTGATCTCAATATGGCGGTGACCAAGTATGTAGATTTTGAAGGCTTTGGATACCTCACAGTATCCCACAAATATTCCCTTCTTTCCGGAGGGTTCCAGCTTGTTTCTTTTCTCTTTCGATATATGGATAAACATTGGACAGCCAAATATTTTGAGATGGCTTACCTCTAGCTTCTTTCTGGTGAACATTTGTTCTGGGGTCTTGAACCCAAGTGCACTATGGGATAATATGTTGTACACATAAACAGTTGCCATGGCTGCTTCTGCCCATAAGCACATAGGAAGATCTTGATCCTAAATCATGGTCTTCACAGCTTCCATAATTGTTCTGTTCTTCCTTTCGGCAACACCATTTTGTTGAGGATTATAGGGAGTAGTGAGTTCCCTCTTGATCCTGACATCTCTACAGAAGTTTACGAACTCCTTCGAGGTATATTCTCCTCCATTATCTGACCTGAGTATTTTAATCTTTCTTTCAGAAAGATTCTCTATCAAGGTTTTGAATTCCTTGAATTTACTGAATACTTCATCTTTAGATTTTAAGAAATATATCCAGGTCTTACGAGAATAATCATCAATAAAAGATACATAGTATACATACCTGCTAATGGAGGATGATGGCATTGGGCCACACACGTCTAAATGGATGAGTTCCAATGCTCCTTCTGCTTTGGTGTCCCTCTTTGGAAAAGGGTTCTTGATGTTCTTCCCTTGCGCACATCCATAGCATATGCCTTCCTGATCAACCTTGAGTTCTGGTAAACCTGTGACAACTTTGCATATGTATGGTAGTGCCTTGTAGTTGATGTGGGCCAATCTTCTATGCCAAAGTTTGCATGAGTTTTCGATGGCATGGGTCATGGAAATTTCTAGGTAACCCTTCAGCTTATATAAGCCATTTTCTTCACTTCCGATGACGATTGCTTCATTTAAGGTTTCTCCCTTAGCCCACAATTGTCCAATGACCAATCCGCAAAAGGGGATTTGGTCCTTATACAATTACCGACATGATTAATCCACGATGGGGATTTAATCCAATGAATAAAATATCAATAATAATAAGAATGCTCTTCGCAGTTACATTATTTCAACATTACCCACATGAATTGTCTCATTCATAGCACCCTTTTGCACCTTTGACACTCATGTTGTTTTTCAAAACCCTTTAGGAATGGGAGTCCCGATAGTCTTACATCATGTCACGAATCAGCCACATACTCCTTCTCCTCATTTTGCTAGCTTTCCCAACGGACTCCCAGAGTATCTCTTCAAGGTTCTATTTTTGCCTCCGCAATATCATGAACCCTCCATTTCATTCACAATTAGTTTGCCCATCTGCAAATTTCCCTTCATTTCACCTACCTCATACAAAAACCCACCCATGGGGCCCCCACCCTCCACCAATTCTCCAAGCAAATCCTTCCCTACCCAGGTCAACCATGTTACATTGGGGCACCTGTTTCTGTATTTGTACACTTATCCCAAAGTATTCTTTATTTATTGTACAAATGCCTTTGTTTCCAGCATTTACATAACCTTTTTGTCATCACCTTTGGTAACTTTCTTCCCTTTTTTTTTTGGCCAAAGCAACCCATGTCGCCCTTGCTTGGGGCACTACTTATCATCTACCCTTGACGACATCGTCCATATATTCAGAGTATCCCACCGGCCACTTACCTCCACCCTCTGAGTTTGTTCACTTTGTCCCGCCTTTGGCACAACTTATCCCCTGTCTTGTTGTCCCCCTGACACTCGACCTCGTTGACGGCTGCGGCCACTTTTACCTCACATATACCCCAACCAAGGGCAGTCTTGAGTCTTCCTACATCTCGACTTCGTCCATGTACCTCTTCCAAATTCCTAAACTCGCCTAGTAGATTTCACGAAGCCCTTTGCTTTTGGGAGTTGCGTCCCCCTTTTTTTGTCGACATCAGCACAGTTTTCCAGAAGGGCGACAGTATCTTGACTCTCATTACCTTACCAATGAGAGCTCTTGGACAGCACAGGGAGAACCACAATTTCTCCCTGCTGTCGTTGACCCCCATAACATTCGACGCTAACACTTTCTCATGTTACAGTGGGTCTTACTTTGCGACTATTGCAGTTACTTCTTATATTCGCCGAAGACCTCTGAACTTGGCTAGGCTATCAATGCCTACAAAATCTGTGATACTTCTTACAGATCTCATTACTTACTGTTCAGAGTATGTTCCTCCATAGAATTGTCTTCTGCCTTTATCATGACCGCCCCCGAGGGTTCTCCAGTTGTCTACATCAACACTTCATTCGTCTTTTTGAGTTACATGACACGAGCATGGGGCATGCCCGCCTCGTTTGTACACAGTTTATTTTTACACACCTTATGAAAGGTTGGGTTCTACAAGTTCCCTTCTGGCTCCAACGAGGAACTCTTGACAACACCACTATCACTCTCTCTTACAACAACACTCTCAGTAGAAGAAACATTGGCGGATTTCGGCTATACGTATGCTCCTAACCTCATCCATCAGGGGGCATCTGTTATCACTGAAATTTCATTCACAAAATGGTTACAAGAATTCAGCATCGTCAAACAGTTATGAGGTCACCCATGGACCCGAATTACCACAAAAGCATTTCCAAAGGGTCAAAAACTATACAACTAGTGCAAAAATTATGATGCGTGACTGTTGTCGCAAAAAGCCACACACCTGAGAAACGACGCATTTATGAGAGTGGTCGGCCTCCCACCCACTTCTGGTTTAGCTTCCAAGTTGATTTGACACTCAAATCTGGACTGGATTCGACTGGGTGGTTGATCAAAGACCTAGAAATGCTCTAATTAGCCTCTTTACACACTACAAACTAGTTGGACAATACCTCAAAGGAATGCTATAAAAAGGCCATGGATACACTTCAAGGAATTCATAGCAAAGTTATGCTACCATGATTCTCCTGAGGAATCTTCTATCATTTCCAAGAGTATACTTGCATCATTGCATTGGGCAATCCATCTCACCCCTTGAGTGGATTAACAAATAATTATTTCACCATTTTCATTTTCATTTACAAAGTTGTAAGAAGAGCTTATTTGTGGGGGTCCAAGAGCCCTCCCTTGGAGGAAGAAGGGACTCATAGTCCTCTTGCTTCTCGATGTTTTCTTTCACTAATATCAGTCTTATCATTGGTGACATGGGTCTCATTGTTTCTTTTGTCCTTATGTCCCTATGTTTATCAATTTAGTTGTTTTTTTTTTTCTTAGTTTAATTCTTAGTTGTTGTTTTATATTTCTTTCTCTAACCCTTTTCCTTGCAGTTGTCCTGCTTAGCAAACCCAACTAAGCTTGCAAGCACCTCTCTTTTGCTCACTAAGGTGACGAAAGAGGCGCAACAATCAGCAAGGAGGACTTTCAGAGCTCATATTGCAATGAGGTTTGTTTCAGAGGGAGGCTACTCATCAGTATCAAAGTACTATGGAGGGGTTTCTTGCTCATAGCTTCCAATTGGCCTCTGGCTCTAGTTCAATGGTTTTGTGAGAATTTATGGATGACGCACCATCCTAGGGCACTCTTTCTTCATTTGGACTAGTGTTGCAACTTGGACCAAGCTACTATTGTATCAAGTTCATCTATATTTTGTACTTGTTGTATTCCACTATCTATTCTCCTCATATATGCACATATATTCCAAACTTGTTTCCTCGGGGGGGGGTTATCTAGCGTCATGTTGATCAAAAATACATGTGTTCATTTTCATGTATGTTAGAGTGTAGAACTATTGTATTTTTAGCTATAAATATCTCTAGGTGTGTTACATTTATTTTGGTATGCATGTGCTAACCCTTGGTGACTAAAACTACATGCTAGAGCACCTAAATTGCTAATATAACCGTAACAAATCAGCAAGAAGTTCATGAATTGTTGGTTGTCCTAAAACAACAGAAAAACCTTCATTGACAATTGAAACTTAGAGCCAACTTGAGTTCAAAGACAAACCTAGTTAGCAACTTGACAGGACCTGGAAAATATTCATGGTATCAGAGCTTTGGTGGTTGATTTCTGAGTAGTTTTGGACAACATATGAGTGGGTTGTTTTAGACATCCTCTTGGCATATTTTGTGGACATCCATTGACAGTTCTTAGTGGCAGCTTGTTGGTAGAATTTTGTAGAGGGTTGTAGAGCAGTTTGTGGACAGTTTCATAAGTCTCTTTTCACACCTATGGGGTAGGAGTGAGGCTTATTTGACACAGCCTCTTTTCACACCTATATTGTTAGGAGTGAGGTCGGAGTTTGTTTGCCTCTTTTCACACATGTGTTGACAGGAGTGAGGCAACGTTCCTTTGCAATTGGAGCATCAGTTGGAGTGAAGTTTGGCAGTCATGTCAGCATCTCAGATGCGTGTGGAAGATAGGCTAGTTGGGGCTAGCAATTGGTCGCCTTGGAAGGCTAGGATTGTCTTTGTCTTGGAGGACCTCGAACTAGGGACATAGTTGAGGCAATTTTTCATGTTCCCCCTGCTACTGCTCCTATCTTGTTGGCAAAGTTCAAAAAGAGGAAAAACAAGGCAAAGTGGACCATATGTGATGCAGTGCAGGATCATATCATTCCCCACTTGACTGGGAAAGCTTATGCATATGAGATGTGGGCATCTCTATGTAAGCTTTATCAAATCTCTAATGAGAACCGGAAGATGGTTCTTCATGATCGACTCAGGGGCATTCGCATGCTCAAGAGTGAGTCGGTGACTTCATTCCTTGGTTGATACACCCAGATCAGAGACGAGCTTGGAGCCATTGGAGAAGTGGTTGAACCCAATTCTATGGTGAGGACAGCCTTAAACAACTTTACCAAACCATGGGGCCCATTCATTTGTGGAATTGTTGGCAAGGAGGTCATGCCCACATGGGAGAGGATGTGGGTTGACTTCGTCCAGGAGGAGACTAAACTTGTAGCAGAGGCTTCTGAACAGCAGCGAACAGTCAAGTCAGGGTGATGACAATCTTTCTCTTTGGACAAAGGGAAAGAATAAGGTTGGTCGGGGAGGTCGGCAAGGTCCCAAGTTTGGGACCCCACCACAGGGAGGAGAGAGCAGCAGTGGTCAAAAGAAAGATATGAGCAAAGTGAAGTGCTTTGTTTGTAAGAATTTGGGGCACTATGTTGGACAATATCCCAATAGGAAGAAGAAGAGGGGCGGTACCGTATCTACAACAAAGGAGGCAGAGTTTCAGACTTAGTTCGAGAGAGAGTGTGCTTTCCTCATATGTTGCACTTTAGTTGAGACTGCACCCAGTGTCTGGTATATTGATAGCGAGGCTTCGAGCCATATGACTAGAGTCAGAGAGAATTTGATTGATCTCAGAGACATCGAGGTCAGGATGGAGATTTCTCTTGGAGATGACTCATTGGTTAAAGTTGTTGGGATTGGCATTGTTACCTTTCGGAGAGATGGCATGCCACCTATATTGTCCAGGGACGTTCTCTATGTCCCTGGGCTGAAGAAGAATTTGATTTCAGTTTCTACCCTCCAGGATAGAGGTCTCGAGGTGTCCTTTAGAGGGACTGAGGTATTCATTCACCCTAAGGGGTACTCTCTTGCCTCAAGACAAGTGATTGGAGTGAGGGATGGTAAAATGTTCAAATTTCTTTTTCAGCCTCTTCATGCATTGGCAAAGAGAAGCGACAGCAAAAGACATGCATGTGATCTATGGCATCGTAGGATGGCCCATCTACATCATGGAGCTCTCGGAGGACTGAGAGAGGTTGTGACCGGAGTGCTACAGATCAATACAACGCATCAGGATGTTTGCAGAAGGTGTGCGCTTGGTAAGTTTATCAAGGCCTTGTTCCTCAACAGTGACACCAGGTCAGCTGGGATACTGGATTTAGTACACACAGATGTGTGTGGGCCCATGACTCAGAAGCCCTTGAGTGGTTGTGAGTACTATCTCACATTCATTGATGACTACTTAAGGAAGACCTAGATCTGTTTCCTTAAGACCAAGAATGAGGTCTTCAAATGGTTCCAAAAGTTTAGAGCTATTGTGGAGAACCAATCTGGAAAGAGGATCAAGGTATTGCAGTCAAATAATGGGGGAGAGTATTCCTCCACACATTTCATAGAC
Source organism: Picea abies (assembly GCA_900067695.1). Lineage (NCBI taxonomy): Eukaryota > Viridiplantae > Streptophyta > Pinopsida > Pinales > Pinaceae > Picea > Picea abies. The sequence goes on from CBVK0100099238.1 coordinate 19,518, forward strand.
TTATGTGCCCATCATGGCATTAGAAGACAGATGATCGTACCATACAATCCCCAGCAGAATGGGGTTGCCGAGAGGAAGAACCGGGCTACCACCGGTGCAACGAGATCCATGCTACATGATCAGATTTTTCCTTTGTACTTATGGGCAAAGGTGAGTGCTATTGCACTTTACTTGGAAAACAAGATCCCCCACAGGATATTGGGGAAGATGACTCCCGAGGAGGCCTTCACTAGTAAGAGGCCTGATGTCGAGAACATCAGGATCTTTAGGTGCTTGACCTTCTCTCATGTTCCCCTCAAAGAAGAGGATAAATCCATACCCCACAACCAAGCAAGGGATTCTAGTTGGATACTCAGAGGTGTCCAAAGCCTATTGTATCTACATTCCATCACTTAGGAGAGTGGTGGTGAGCACAGATGTCAGATTTGAGGAGGATAGGGATTTCAGAGATCTCTTGAGTCGAGATCCAGTGTTGAGGATGATGTAGAGGCATTGATTGATGTCTCAAAGGGAGCACAACCTCAGGTTTCTGGTATGTCAGTATCAGGGGTGATAGGTTCACCATGCACAACTTAAGGGTCACAGTCAAAGGGTGTCCAGTCAAAGGGAGTAGAGGTTTTAGGATATCAAAGTGTTGAGACTATCCCTGAGGAAGTTACTCTTGGGCAGAGAGACCTTGCTTATCCTTTGACCACTTCAGGGAAGAGGAGACCTATATGGTTTCAAGAGACCCTAAAGGAGGCCAAGGAGAATGTAGGGGATCCCAAGAGCCAGATCAAAGAGAGTATACCTCCAGTCCGATTTGGAGAATATTTGGCACTAGTGACGAGTATCACAGATAATGAGACATGGACATTTGCACAGGCAGTGGACCAACAGGTCTAGAGAGAGGCCATGGTAGAGGGGTATGACTCCATTGTGTGAAATGATGTTTGGGAGGTGGTTTTGAGGCCAGTGGGGAAGTCAGTTGTGACTTCCAGGTGGTTGTACAAAACCAAGTATGTTGCAGATCGAAGCATAGAGAAACACAAGGCTTGTTTTGTGGTGCTAGGCTTCTCTTAGATAGAGGGAGTCGATTATGATGAGACATTCACACCAGTTGTGAGATACACCTCAATTAGGAGCATTATTTCCATAGCGGCAGAGATGGGTTGGAGCATTCATCGGATGGATGTGAAGACTGCATTTTTGACTGGCGTTATAGATGAGGAGGTGCACATTGAGTTGTTAAGGTTTAAGCTATTATTAGGTTTCTTTTCAAATCACTAGATAACCATAGCTTAGATAAGATCACTGAGAAATACACAATCACAAGAGACCCAACATTTATTCGAGGAAACCCTCATGGGGGAGAAAACCTAGCAAAAACTTCCTTAATATAGATAGCCAATACAATGCTAAGAGAATAAACCAAACAAGACATAAAGTCCTCTCCCAAGTAGTGTGCCTCTCTCTCTCTCTCTCTCTCTCTCTCTCTCTCTCTCTCTCTCTCTCTCTTCTTCTCCAACTGGAGCTCCAGACTTGCGCTCTGATGAACAAGTGAGTGTGTGTGTAAATGAGGTGCTAGCCTCTCTTATTTATACAATATGGCAGGCGCTGAACTAGGGTGTCTTTTCATTGGCTGGGTTGACTTCTCATTATGGGTGGTTATAACCACTTTAATATATTCTGGCTGGGTCGAATTCTAATTCTGGGTGGTTATAACCACTTTAATGTATTTTGGCTGGGCTGACTTCTCATTTTGGGTGGTTATAACCACTTTAATATATTCTGGAGCCAATTTTTCATTTAGCCTATTACAATTAGGGTTTGACCAATCCACAAAAGGGGATTTGGTCATTTACAATACCCAACATGATCAATCCACATGAGGGGATTGATCTAATGAATAATACATCAATAATAATTAGAATACCCTTTGCAGTTACAATATTTCAACACTCCCCCTTAACAAGAAGGGTATTCTACAACAACATCTTGGAACACTGACTGGCATATCTATAAATCATCATCATCAACACAACACATAGACTGGAACACATCAACAACACAACACAGAGGTTGGAGCATCATCAACATGGCATGGAGTTGGAGTAGCATCATCATCTTCTTTAGCATGAGGCTAAAGCAATCTCATCAACATCTTTAGCATGAGGCTAAAGTAACATTGTCATCTTCAGCATGAAAGATGAAATAACATCATCATCATCATAATCATCTTCAGCAAGGAGCTGAAGTGGCATCATCATCATCATCTTCAGCAAAAAGCTGAAGTGGCATCATCATCATCAACTTCAACAAGGAGCTGAAGTGGCAGCATCATCATCAACTTCAGCAAGAAGCTAAAGTGGCATCATCATCATCAACTGCATCAACATTGATTAGTATAACACTAATACATCATCATCATCATCATCAATAACAATAATATCACAGCACGAAAGCTGGCACATCATCACAGCACGAGGCTGGCATATCATCGCAACAATTAAGATATCACATCACCACAGCAATTAAGCTGGAAACACCACACAACAATTAAGCTAGAATCACAACACAACAATTAAGTTGGCAACACCACACAAAAATTAAGTTGGAATCACAACACAACAATTAAGATGGCAACACCACACAACAATTAAGTTGGAATCACAACACAACAATTAAGCTGGCAACACCACACAACAATTAAGCTGGAATCACAACACAACAATTAAGCTGGCAACACCACACAACAATTAAGTTGGAATCACAACACAACAATTAAGCTGACAACACCACACAACAATTAAGCTAGAATCACAACACTAGGCTGGAAACTCAACACAGCACAAGGCTGGAATATCATTAGCACGAGGTTGGCATCATAGCACTAGGCTGGAAACTCAACACAGCACGAGGTTGGAATATCATCAGCACGAGGTTGGCATCACAACACTAGGCTAGCAACTCAACACTACTCCCCCTTTCGAGGGAGGTCCTTTTGGACTATACCAAGCTTGTCTCGAAAGTGCTCAAACTTTACACAAGATAGAAGTTTGGTCAACACATCAGCAACCTGTTCATCTGTGCTAACATATTGGAGCTTTATGGCTCCTCTCGGCACGATGTCACAGATGTAATGACATCATATATCTATGTGTTTTAAGTTGTCATGGAACACAGGGTTCTCTATCATCTTTATACAGCTCTGGTTATCACATAGGATCGTGGTTGCTTCCATCTCTAGGTCGAATAGACCAGTCAACAACTTACGAAGCCATATGGATTCACAACTGGAAGAACATGCAACAATGTATTATGCTTCCGTTGTACTGAGAGTAATGTTTGATTACTTCCTACTCTGCCATGAGATCATGGTTGATCCAAACTGAAACAACATCCTTAAGTGCTCTTCTTGTCAGAGACACTTCTAGCCCAATCTGAATCAGTGTACCCACTTAGTCTGAAGTCATGATCTTCATCATAACTGAGACCACAATCTTATGTACCATTAAGGTACCTCATCACATGTTTTGCAGCAACTGGGTGAACATGTCTGGGTTCTACCAGAAACCGACTCAAGTTGTTCACAACAAAACAAATATATGGCCTGGTGTTCGTCAGATACATCAGCGATCCAATGATCTCTCTATACAATGCGACATCAATCAATTCTGATGAAGTGTCGACCAGGAGCTTCAAATTTGTTTCCATGGGTGTTTTCATGGACTTGCACTCCAACATATCAAATATCTTCAGGATTTCAACTGCATACTTCCCTTGGTTAAGGAAGATCCTCTTTGGGCTCTGCCATACCTCAAGACCTAAGAAATAATGCATTTAGGTCTTTCATCAAACTCTTTGGCGAGCTTCTTCTGCAATCTTTGATGAGATTTTCTTCATCTTATCAAGGTTACATCATTTACATATAGTAGTAACATCACTAGCTCATCATTCATAACCTTGAGATAAAGGTTAGAATGAACTTTACTCTTGGTAAAGCCCAATCTCTTCAGGAAACTATCAATTTTTCCATATCAAGCTCTAGGAGCTTTCTTCAACATGTACAAAGCTTCCTTCAACTGGCAGACATGAGTCTTTCTATCTTCAATATTCAAATCAAAGTTTCTCATTACATTATACCAATCTGGTACACTTTCTCAACTGCAACTCAATCTGCACAATCATGTGCTAGCTCTATGTGTTCTTTGCAAAGCACTATCTGTCTCACTGCTTGAGAGTATGTCCTCTCCTCTTTTTGCAATTGTTCCTTCTGGAACTGGGACTTTTCACCTACAGCTGCTCTGAGACTAAGAATCACTGCTTCATTCTCACTGTGGCTGCTAAAATCTGAGAGTAACTCCTCTTATTCTATTACAGCAAGAAATTTCATCTAAAACTAAGAGTGGCTCAATAACTGATACTGGAGCTATCTCTTCTTCTTTCATAGAGGTAATTTTATCTTACATTGTAGTCATCTCTCCATGACCCAACTAATGTACTGCACCAATTGCCACTCAATTTTAAATATGGGGATTTCTCCCCCTACATCTCATACTATATATGAATTATAGTTGTTATGGTTGTCTTCATAAATATTGGAACTATTTCTTCACTTTCTATAGTAGGTGTCTCGTCATAGTCTTCTCCCTCTTGCTGGGAGAATCCTCTAGACACACATCAAGATTTGTATATCTGCAACATGCTTGATTTGTATAGATCAATCTTGGAAGTCAATACTGACTTCTCTTCTAGTCTCACAAAAGAATCCATATCCTAGTCTTTCTGACTGGCTTCCTTCTCTGTCACTGAAACAAGGGAATCTTCCCAGGAGATTTCATATCTCCTAGAAGTTTATGAAGCTACGATCTAGTCTTCTTACAACATCTATCTCCCAGTCCTGGGAGTTGTATATTCATCTGATCCTTTCAGAGATCAGGCTTACTCTTGATTTCTTTTGAGTCTACAAAGACTTCATCATCTCTTACAGGGTATACTTGGTGTTGAATATCAAATCTAAATATGAAAGACAAAGTCAGGCTTCAAACGAGATTTGCTTCCTGTTCTAATGTTCAATCATCTTTGGAGCCTTCTGCTCCTTTGAATCAATCTTTATATGAGATACTATGAATCTCAAGAGATAACTTATTCTTCATCTTCTTTGGTACATGAGTGTATATGGTCATGTACATAGTCTGCTTCATGTCTCATATAATATGTTGCCTTCAACAACCTTCACTTATAGCTTCCTTGGGGTTATCACCTGTGACCTGAAACAAGGTCAACAAAACAACAAGAAAGAATAATACTATTTTGATAATAAAGCAATAGCACAAATAATCATCAGAGTAGCTCCTTTGGAGCTATCACTTGTGACCTGTCTGAAGTAAAGATCAAGAGTAAGAAATAGAATACGAAATGAGGTCAACACTCTTATAGTGTTGTCATCAAACATTCATCCAAGTCTTCTTCACTCAAGATGATGAGTGCTTTCTTCAACCCGTCTTCTTGTACTAACACAATATGTTATCTTGACAGAAGGTTTGGTTAGAGAATAAACTCTATGATCTCAACTTTCATCCATCTAATACCTTAAATTTAGTTTTGACCAAGGGTTAGTATGATGGTCATAGCTACAACATGCAAAACTGATCAAAATAATGTCATAACAAATAGATGCATATCTGAATAATCACACCTGGGTTGCATAATTTCTCTGAATGTGTTGGATCTTGAGATCCTTCTGGATCTATGGCAAGAGATCCCTTCTCCTGCAAATACCTTTTAAAGCTTAACAATTTAAACATATGTGAGTACATACCTCTGATAGCATTTGCAGGTAGTGGCACCATCTGGTAGCAGCGACAATGATCACCAACTCTTAAAAACGTCAAGGGTGAATGCAACTAGTACGACGGTTGATACTTCAACTAGCACTGTAACTGCAATTGATACCGCAACTGGTTCTAAGACTGCAACTGCAACTGCAACTTAGGGTTTTATGAGGAAACCCTAATTTTTCAAACTTCAAATTGTGAAAGTTTGATCCAGGGGATAGATGCGCTCACCTAAGGTGAGTACACTAGTGCAGTCAAATTTCTGAAAATCCAAATTTTACCCCCTTAAACTTGACCAACGGATTTCTGAACTGGTGCTTCTGGTTTTATGGTACTTCTGGTACTTCTGGTTTTCTAGTACTTCTAGTACTTTGTGAAAACTAGTGTTTAACTTTCCGGGAGATCTACCCACTAAAAAGATACGCTAAAGGTGCCAAAGAATTCCTTGGGTTAGGGCACACTTTTCTAGATGGTTTCGAGGTACCTTCTTCAATAAAAATCCCTAATTTTCATGTACGGTAACAGTGACGTTTTTCTTCTTCTTGTGGAATATTCTCTCTTCAGTGTAGCTCTAATACCATGTTAAGGTTTAAGCTATTATTAGGTTTATTTTCAATTCATTAGATAACCATAGCATAGATAGGATCACTGAGAAATACACAATCACAACAGACACAACATTTATCCTGGGAAACCCTCATGGGGGAGAAAACCCAGCAAAAACTTCCTTAATATAGATAGCCAATACAATGCCAAGAGAATAATCCAAACAAGAAAAAAATTCCTCTCCCAAGTAGTGCACCTCTCTCTCTCTCTTCTTCTCCAACTGCGGCTCCAGACTTGTGCTCTAATGAACAAGTGAGTGTGTGTGTGTGTGTGTGTGTGTGTGTAAATGAGGTTCTAGCCTCTCTTATTTATACAATCTGAAAAGACAACCCAGCCAGTGAAAAGACAAATGAAAATGTCTCCTTGGTATATATAGGAGACTAGGAGTTATAATTACAACTAATGGAATAAAGCCGACATAAATAAAATAACATTACTAATGTAATATGCCCCAATTAAGAGGTAATGAGCCAATATTAGGGCTTAAAATGCCCCTCCCCTTGAGACAAGTGTTGTCCACAACACTTGAGTAACTCTGGATGCTTCTGTATAAAAGACTCATATTCCAAAGTGGAATCTTTAGTCGATAGTTTCCTTGATTTAATGAGATACTATGAAATGAATCTATTCCTCAACTGGCGAACTCTTGTGTCAGTGATGGCTTCAGGCTCTAATATGATTTTTCCTTCCCCGTCAAGTTCTGGAAATATAGTTTGAACTAGGATCTTGTCACCTATAACCTTCTTTAAGCATGAAACATGGAAAATTGGGTGTACTCGTGAAGATGCAGGCAACTCCAATTTGTATGTCATAGTACCAATCTTTTGCAACACCTTATAAGGGCCATAGTACTTTGGTGATAATTTATTATCCTT